>CAKOBK010000272.1:0-98764 GCA_932526605.1 Nephrotoma flavescens | reverse complement strand
AGTAGATTCTGGTTGAAATGGGCTTACAACAAAACTATTTCGTTAAATAAATTTTTACATTGATTTTATTGTTTTTGGTTGTGAATCAAACCATATTAGACAAAAATCCAAAAAAAAAAAAATCGGACCCCAAGTACTTACACCCAAAATTTTCGAGTCCTAGTAGGTTCTGGTTGAAATGGGCTTACAACAAAACTATTTCGTTAAATGAATTTTTACATTGATTTTATTGTTTTTGGTTGTGAATCAAACCATATTAGACAAAAATCCAAAAAAAAATCGGACCCCAAGTACTAACACCCAAAATTTTCGAGTCCTAGTAGATTCTAATTGAAATGAACTTACAACAAAACTATTTCTTTAAATGAATTTTTGCATTGATTTTATTGTTTTTGGTTGTGAATCAAACCATATTAGACAAAAATCCAACCAAAAAAATCGAACCACAAGTACTTACACCCAAAATTTTCGAGTCCTAGTAGATTCTGGTTGAAATGGGCTTACAACAAAACTATTTCGTTAAATGAATTTTTACATTGATTTTATTGTTTTTGGTTGTGAATCAAAGCATATTAGACAAAAATCCAAAAAAAAAAAATCGGACCCCAAGTTCTTACACCAAAAATCTTCGAGTCCTAGTAGATTCTGGTTGAAATGGGCTTACAACAAAACTATTTCGTTAAATGAATTTTTACATTGATTTTATTGTTTTTGGTTGTGAATCAAACCATATTAGGCAAAAATCCAAAAAAAAAAAATCGGACCCCAAGTACTTACACCCAAAATTTTCGAGTCCTAGTAGATTCTGGTTGAATTGGGCTTACAACAAAACTATTTCGTTAAATGAATTTTTACATTGATTTTATTTTTTTTGGTTGTGAATCAAACCACATTAGACAAAAATCTAAAAAATAAAATCGGACCCCAAGTACTTACACCCAATATTTTTGAAACCTAGTAGATTCTGATTGAAATGGGCTTACAACAAAACTATTTCGTTAAATGAATTTTTACATTGATTTTATTGTTTTTGGTTGTGAATCAAACCATATTGGACAAAAATCCAAAAAAAAAAAATCGGACCCCAAGTACTTATACCCAAAATTTTCGAGTCCTAGTAGATTCTGGTTGAAATGGGCTTACAACAAAACTATTTCGTTAAATGAATTTTTACATTGATTTTATTGTTTTTGGTTGTGAATCAAACCATATTAGACAAAAATCCAAAAAAAAAACGGACCCGAAGAACTTACACCCAAAATTTTCGAGTCCTAGTAGATTCTGGTTGAAATGGGCTTACAACAAAACTATTTCGTTAAATGAATTTTTACATTGATTTTATTGTTTTTGGTTGTAAATCAAACCATATTAGAGAAAAACCTATAAAAAAAAAAATCGGACCCCAAGTACTTACACCCAAAATTTTCGAGTCCTAGTAGATTCTGGTTGAAATGGGCTTACAACAAAACTATTTCGTTGAATGAATTGTTACATTGATTTTATTGTTTTTGGGTGTAAATCAAACCATATTAGACAAAAATCCAAAAAAAAAATCGGGTCCCAAGTACTTACACCCAAAATTTTCGAGTCCTAGTAGATTCTGGTTGAAATGGGCTTACAACAAAACTATTTCGTTAAATGAATTTTTACATTGATTTTATTGTTTTTTGTTGTGAATCAAAGCATATTAGACAAAAATCCAAAAAAAAAAAATCGGACCCCAAGTACTTGCACCCAAAATTTTCGAGTCCTAGGAGATTCTGGTTGAAATGGGCTTACAACAAAACTATTTCGTTAAATGAATTTTTACATTGATTCTGTTGTTTTTGGTTGTAAATCAAACCATATTAGACAAAAACCTAAAAAAAAAATCGGACCCCAAGTACTTACACAAAAAAATTTCGAGTCCTAGTAGATTCTGGTTGAAATGCGCTTACAACAAAACTATTTCGTTAAATGAATTTTTACATTGATTTTATTGTTTTTGGTTGTGAATCAAAGCATATTAGACAAAAATCCAAAAAAAAAATCGGACCCCAAGTACTTACACAAAAAATTTTCGAGTCCTAGTAGATTCTGGTTGAAATGGGCTTACAACAAAACTATTTCGTTAAATAAATTATTACATTGATTTTATTGTTTTTGGTTGTGAATCAAACCATATTAGACAAAAATCCAAAAAAAAAAACCGGACCCCAAGTACTTACACCCAAAATTTTCAAGTCCTAGTAGATCCTGGTTGAATTGGACTTACAACAAACTATTTCGTTAAATGAATTTTTACATTGATTTTATTGTTTTTGGTTGTGAATCAAACCATATTAGACAAAAACCCCAAAAAAAAAAATCGGACCCCAAGTACTTACACCCAAAGTTTTCGAGTCCTAGTAGATTCTGGTTGAAATGGGCTTACAACAAAACTATTTCGTTAAATAAATTATTACATTGATTTTATTGTTTTTGGTTGTGAATCAAACCATATTAGACAAAAATCCAAAAAAAAAACGGACCCCAAGTACTTACACCCAAAATTTTCAAGTCCTAGTAGATTCTGGTTGAATTGGGCTTACAACAAAACTATTTCGCTAAATGAATTTTTACATTTATTTTTTTGTTTTTGACAAAATATTAGACAAAAATCCAAAAAAAAAATTCGGACCCCAAGTACTTACACCCAAAATTTTCGAGTCCTAGTAGATTCTGGTTGAAATGGGCTTACAACAAAACTATTTCGTTAAATGAATTTTTACATTGATTGCATTGTTTTTTGTTGTGAATCAAAGCATATTAGACAAAAATCCAAAAAAAAAAATCTGACCCCAAGTACTTACACCCAAAATTTTCGAGTCCTAGGAGATTCTAGTTGAAATGGGCTTACAACAAAACTATTTCGTTAAATGAATTTTTACATTGATTCTGTTGTTTTTGGTTGTAAATCAAACCATATTAGACAAAAACCTAAAAAAAAAATCGGACCCCAAGTACTTAAACAAAAAATTTTCGAGTCCTAGTAGATTCTGGTTGAAATGCGCTTACAACAAAACTATTTCGTTAAATGAATTTTTACATTGATTTTATTGTTTTTGGTTGTGAATCAAACCATATTGGACAAAAATCCAAAAAAAAAATTCGGACCCCAAGTACTTACACCCAAAATTTTCGAGTCCTAGTAGATTCTGGTTGAAATGGGCTAACAACAAAACTATTTCGTTAAATGAATTTTTATATTGATTTTATTGTTTTTGGTTGTGAATCAAACCATATTAGACAAAAATCCAAAAAAAAATCGTACCCCAAGTACTTACACCCAAAATTTTCGAGTCCTAGTAGATTCTGGTTGAAATGGGCTTACAACAAAACTATTTCGTTAAATAAATTTTTACATTGATTTTATTGTTTTTGGTTGTGAATCAAACCATATTAGACAAAAATCCAAAAAAAAAAAAATCGGACCCCAAGTACTTACACCCAAAATTTTCGAGTCCTAGTAGGTTCTGGTTGAAATGGGCTTACAACAAAACTATTTCGTTAAATGAATTTTTACATTGATTTTATTGTTTTTGGTTGTGAATCAAACCATATTAGACAAAAATCCAAAAAAAAATCGGACCCCAAGTACTAACACCCAAAATTTTCGAGTCCTAGTAGATTCTAATTGAAATGAACTTACAACAAAACTATTTCTTTAAATGAATTTTTGCAATGATTTTATTGTTTTTGGTTGTGAATCAAACCATATTAGACAAAAATCCAACCAAAAAAATCGAACCACAAGTACTTACACCCAAAATTTTCGAGTCCTAGTAGATTCTGGTTGAAATGGGCTTACAACAAAACTATTTCGTTAAATGAATTTTTACATTGATTTTATTGTTTTTGGTTGTGAATCAAAGCATATTAGACAAAAATCCAAAAAAAAAAAATCGGACCCCAAGTTCTTACACCAAAAATCTTCGAGTCCTAGTAGATTCTGGTTGAAATGGGCTTACAACAAAACTATTTCGTTAAATGAATTTTTACATTGATTTTATTGTTTTTGGTTGTGAATCAAACCATATTAGATAAAAAATCCAAAAAAAAAAAATCGGACCCCAAGTACTTACACCCAAAATTTTCGAGTCCTAGTAGATTCTAGTTGAATTGGGCTTACAACAAAACTATTTCGTTAAATGAATTTTTACATTGATTTTATTTTTTTTGGTTGTGAATCAAACCACATTAGACAAAAATCTAAAAAATAAAATCGGACCCCAAGTACTTACACCCAATATTTTTGAAACCTAGTAGATTCTGATTGAAATGGGCTTACAACAAAACTATTTCGTTAAATGAATTTTTACATTGATTTTATTGTTTTTGGTTGTGAATCAAACCATATTGGACAAAAATCCAAAAAAAAAAAAATCGGACCCCAAGTACTTATACCCAAAATTTTCGAGTCCTAGTAGATTCTGGTTGAAATGGGCTTACAACAAAACTATTTCGTTAAATGAATTTTTACATTGATTTTATTGTTTTTGGTTGTGAATCAAACCATATTAGACAAAAATCCAAAAAAAAAACGGACCCGAAGAACTTACACCCAAAATTTTCGAGTCCTAGTAGATTCTGGTTGAAATGGGCTTACAACAAAACTATTTCGTTAAATGAATTTTTACATTGATTTTATTGTTTTTGGTTGTAAATCAAACCATATTAGAGAAAAACCTATAAAAAAAAAATCGGACCCCAAGTACTTACACCCAAAATTTTCGAGTCCTAGTAGATTCTGGTTGAAATGGGCTTACAACAAAACTATTTCGTTGAATGAATTGTTACATTGATTTTATTGTTTTTGGGTGTGAATCAAACCATATTAGACAAAAATCCAAAAAAAAAATCGGGTCCCAAGTACTTACACCCAAAATTTTCGAGTCCTAGTAGATTCTGGTTGAAATGGGCTTACAACAAAACTATTTCGTTAAATGAATTTTTACATTGATTTTATTGTTTTTTGTTGTGAATCAAAGCATATTAGACAAAAATCCAAAAAAAAAAATCGGACCCCAAGTACTTGCACCCAAAATTTTCGAGTCCTAGGAGATTCTGGTTGAAATGGGCTTACAACAAAACTATTTCGTTAAATGAATTTTTACATTGATTCTGTTGTTTTTGGTTGTAAATCAAACCATATTAGACAAAAACCTAAAAAAAAAATCGGACCCCAAGTACTTACACAAAAAAATTTCGAGTCCTAGTAGATTCTGGTTGAAATGCGCTTACAACAAAACTATTTCGTTAAATGAATTTTTACATTGATTTTATTGTTTTTGGTTGTGAATCAAAGCATATTAGACAAAAATCCAAAAAAAAAATCGGACCCCAAGTACTTACACAAAAAATTTTCGAGTCCTAGTAGATTCTGGTTGAAATGGGCTTACAACAAAACTATTTCGTTAAATAAATTATTACATTGATTTTATTGTTTTTGGTTGTGAATCAAACCATATTAGACAAAAATCCAAAAAAAAAAACCGGACCCCAAGTACTTACACCCAAAATTTTCAAGTCCTAGTAGATCCTGGTTGAATTGGACTTACAACAAACTATTTCGTTAAATGAATTTTTACATTGATTTTATTGTTTTTGGTTGTGAATCAAACCATATTAGACAAAAACCCCAAAAAAAAAATCGGACCCCAAGTACTTACACCCAAAGTTTTCGAGTCCTAGTAGATTCTGGTTGAAATGGGCTTACAACAAAACTATTTCGTTAAATAAATTATTACATTGATTTTATTGTTTTTGGTTGTGAATCAAACCATATTAGACAAAAATCCAAAAAAAAAACGGACCCCAAGTACTTACACCCAAAATTTTCAAGTCCTAGTAGATTCTGGTTGAATTGGGCTTACAACAAAACTATTTCGCTAAATGAATTTTTACATTTATTTTTTTGTTTTTGACAAAATATTAGACAAAAATCCAAAAAAAAAATTCGGACCCCAAGTACTTACACCCAAAATTTTCGAGTCCTAGTAGATTCTGGTTGAAATGGGCTTACAACAAAACTATTTCGTTAAATGAATTTTTACATTGATTGCATTGTTTTTTGTTGTGAATCAAAGCATATTAGACAAAAATCCAAAAAAAAAAATCTGACCCCAAGTACTTACACCCAAAATTTTCGAGTCCTAGGAGATTCTAGTTGAAATGGGCTTACAACAAAACTATTTCGTTAAATGAATTTTTACATTGATTCTGTTGTTTTTGGTTGTAAATCAAACCATATTAGACAAAAACCTAAAAAAAAAATCGGACCCCAAGTACTTACACAAAAAATTTTCGAGTCCTAGTAGATTCTGGTTGAAATGCGCTTACAACAAAACTATTTCGTTAAATGAATTTTTACATTGATTTTATTGTTTTTGGTTGTGAATCAAAGCATATTAGACAAAAATCCAAAAAAAAAAAAATCGGACCCCAAGTACTTACACAAAAAATTTTCGAGTCCTAGTAGATTCTGGTTGAAATGGGCTTACAACAAAACTATTTCGTTAAATAAATTATTACATTGATTTTATTGTTTTTGGTTGTGAATCAAACCATATTAGACAAAAATCCAAAAAAAAAAAACCGGACTCCAAGTACTTACACCCAAAATTTTCAAGTCCTAGTAGATTCTGGTTGAATTGGGCTTACAACAAAACTATTTCGTTAAATGAATTTTTACATTGATTTTATTGTTTTTGGTTGTGAATCAAACCATATTAGACAAAAACCCAAAAAAAAAAATCGGACCCCAAGTACTTACACCCAAAATTTTCGAGTCCTAGTAGATTCTGGTTGAAATGGGCTTACAACAAAACTATTTCGTTAAATAAATTATTACATTGATTTTATTGTTTTTGGTTGTGAATCAAACCATATTAGACAAAAATCCAAAAAAAAAACCGGACCCCAAGTACTTTCACCCAAAATTTTCGAGTCCTAGTAGATTCTGGTTGAAATGGGCTTACAACAAAACTATTTCGTTAAATGAATTTTTACATTGATTTTATTGTTTTTGGTTGTAAATCAAACCATATTAGACACAAACCTATAAAAAAAAAAATCGGACCCCAAGTACTTACACCCAAAATTTTCGAGTCCTAGTAGATTCTGGTTGAAATGGGCTTACAACAAAACTATTTCGTTAAATGAATTTTTACATTGATTTTATTGTTTTTCTGTGTGAATCAAACCATATTAGACAAAAATCCAAAAAAAAATCGGGTCCCAAGTACTTACACCCAAAATTTTCGAGTCCTAGTAGATTCTGGTTGAAATGGGCTTACAATAAAACTATTTCGTTAAATGAATCTTTACATTGATTTTATTGTTTTTGGTTGTGAATCAAACCATATTAGACAAAAATCCAAAAAAAAAAAAATCGGACCCCAAGTACTTACACCCAAAATTTTCGAGTCCTAGTAGGTTCTGGTTGAAATGGGCTTACAACAAAACTATTTCGTTAAATGAATTTTTACATTGATTCTGTTGTTTTTGGTTGTAAATCACACCATATTAGACAAAAACCTAAAAAAAAAAATCGGACCCCAAGTACTTACACAAAAAATTTTCGAGTCCTAGTAGATTCTGGTTGAAATGCGCTTACAACAAAACTATTTCGTTAAATGAATTTTTACATTGATTTTATTGTTTTTGGTTGTGAATCAAAGCATATTAGACAAAAATCCAAAAAAAAAAAAAAAAATCGGACCCCAAGTACTTACACCCAAAATTTTCGAGTCCTAGTAGATTCTGGTTGAAATGGGCTTACAACAAAACTATTTCGTTAAATGAATTTTTACATTAAAATTCGGACCCCTAGTGCTTACACCCAAAATTTTCGAGTAGTAGGAGATTCTGGTTGAAATGGGCTTACAACAAAACTATTTCGTTAATTGAATTTTTACATTGGTTTTATTGTTTTTGGTTGTAAATCAAACCATATTAGACAAAAATCCAAAAAAAAAACCGGACCCCAAGTACTTACACCCAAAATTTTCGAGTCCTAGTAGATTCTGGTTGAAATGGGCTTACAACAAAACTATTTCGTTAAATGAATTTTTACATTGATTTTATTGTTTTTGGTTGTAAATCAAACCATATTAGACACAAACCTATAAAAAAAAAAATCGGACCCCAAGTACTTACACCCAAAATTTTCGAGTCCTAGTAGATTCTGGTTGAGATGGGCTTACAACAAAAGTATTTCGTTAAATTAATTTTTACATTGATTTTATTGTTTTTGGTTATAAATCTCAAACCATATTAGACAAAAATCCAAAAAAAAAAAATCGCACCCCAAGTACTTACACCCAAAATTTTCGAGTCGTAGTAGATTCTGGTTGAAATGGGCTAACAACAAAACTATTTCGTTAAATGAATTTTTATATTGATTTTATTGTTTTTGGTTGTGAATCAAACCATATTAGAGAAAAATCCAAAAAAAAAATCGTACCCCAAATACTTACACCCAAAATTTTCGAGTGCTAGTAGATTCTGGTTGAAATGGGCTTACAACAAAACTATTTCGTTAAATAAATTTTTACATTGATTTTATTGTTTTTGGTTGTGAATCAAACCATATTAGACAAAAATCCAAAAAAAAAAATCGGACCCCAAGTACTTACACCCAAAATTTTCGAGTCCTAGTAGATTCTGGTTGAAATGGGCTTACAACAAAACTATTTCGTTAAATGAATTTTTACATTGATTTTATGGTTTTTGGTTGTGAATCAAAGCATATTAGACAAAAATCCAAAAAAAAAATCGGACCCCAAGTACTTACACCCAAAATTTTTGAGTCCTAGTAGATTCTGGTTGAAATGGGCTTACAACAAAACTATTTCTTTAAATGAATTTTTGCATTGATTTTATTGTTTTTGGTTGTGAATCAAACCATATTAGACAAAAATCCAACCAAAAAAATCGAACCACAAGTACTTACACCCAAAATTTTCGAGTCCTAGTAGATTCTGGTTGAAATGGGCTTACAACAAAACTATTTCGTTAAATGAATTTTTACATTGATTTTATTGTTTTTGGTTGTGAATCAAACCATATTAGACAAAAATCCAAAAAAAAAAATCGGACCCCAAGTACTTACACCCAAAATTTTCGAGTCCTAGTAGATTCTGGTTGAAATGGGCTTACAACAAAACTATTTCGTTAAATGAATTTTTACATTGATTTTTTTGTTTTTGACAAAATATTAGACAAAAATCCAAAAAAAAAATTCGGACCCCAAGTACTTACACCCAAAATTTTCGAGTCCTAGTAGATTCTGGTTGAAATGGGCTTACAACAAAACTATTTCGTTAAATGAATTTTTACATTGATTTTATTGGTTTTGGTTGTGAATCAAACCATATTAGACAAAAATACAAAAAAAAAAATCGGACCCCAAGTACTTACACCAAAAATTTTCGAGTCTTAGTAGATTCTGGTTGAAATGGGCTTACAACAAAACTATTTCGTTAAATGAATTTTTACATTGATTTTATTGTTTTTGGTTGTGAATCAAACCATATTAGACAAAAATCCAAAAAAAAAAAAATCGGACCCCAAGTACTTACACCCAAAATTTTCGAGTCCTAGTAGATTCTGGTTGAAATGGGCTTACAACAAAACTATTTCGTTAAATGAATTTTTACATTGATTTTATTGTTTTTGGTTGTGAATCAAACCATATTAGACAAAAATCCAAAAAAAAACCGGACCCCAAGAACTTACACCCAAAATTTTCGAGTCCTAGTAGATTCTGGTTGAAATGGGCTTACAACAAAACTATTTCGTTAAATGAATTTTTACATTGATTTTATTGTTTTTGGTTGTAAATCAAACCATATTAGACACAAACCTATAAAATAAAAATCGGACCCCAAGTACTTACACCCAAAATTTTCGAGTCCTAGTAGATTCTGGTTGAAATGGGCTTACAACAAAACTATTTCGTTAAATGAATTTTTACATTGATTTTATTGTTTTTCTGTGTGAATCAAACCATATTAGACAAAAATCCAAAAAAAAATCGGGTCCCAAGTACTTACACCCAAAATTTTCGAGTCCTAGTAGATTCTGGTTGAAATGGGCTTACAATAAAACTATTTCGTTAAATGAATTTTTACATTGATTTTATTGTTTTTGGTTGTGAATCAAACCATATTAGACAAAAATCCAAAAAAAAAAAATCGGACCCCAAGTACTTACACCCAAAATTTTCGAGTCCTAGTAGATTCTGGTTGAAATGGGCTTACAACAAAACTATTTCGTTAAATGAATTTTTACATTGATTCTGTTGTTTTTGGTTGTAAATCACACCATATTAGACAAAAACCTAAAAAAAAAAATCAGACCCCAAGTACTTACACAAAAAATTTTCGAGTCCTAGTAGATTCTGGTTGAAATGCGCTTACAACAAAACTATTTCGTTAAATGAATTTTTACATTGATTTTATTGTTTTTGGTTGTGAATCAAAGCATATTAGACAAAAATCCCAAAAAAAAAAAAATCGGACCCCAAGTACTTACACCCAAAATTTTCGAGTCCTAGTAGATTCTGGTTGAAATGGGCTTACAACAAAACTATTTCGTTAAATGAATTTTTACATTGAAATTCGGACCCCTAGTGCTTACACCCAAAATTTTCGAGTAGTAGGAGATTCTGGTTGAAATGGGCTTACAACAAAACTATTTCGTTAATTGAATTTTTACATTGGTTTTATTGTTTTTGGTTGTAAATCAAACCATATTAGACAAAAATCCAAAAAAAAACCGGACCCCAAGTACTTACACCCAAAATTTTCGAGTCCTAGTAGATTCTGGTTGAAATGGGCTTACAACAAAACTATTTCGTTAAATTAATTTTTACATTGATTTTATTGTTTTTGGTTATAAATCTCAAACCATATTAGACAAAAATCCAAAAAAAAAAAATCGCACCCCAAGTACTTACACCTAAAATTTTCGAGTCGTAGTAGATTCTGGTTGAAATGGGCTAACAACAAAACTATTTCGTTAAATGAATTTTTATATTGATTTTATTGTTTTTGGTTGTGAATCAAACCATATTAGAGAAAAATCCAAAAAAAAATCGTACCCCAAATACTTACACCCAAAATTTTCGAGTCCTAGTAGATTCTGGTTGAAATGGGCTTACAACAAAACTATTTCGTTAAATAAATTTTTACATTGATTTTATTGTTTTTGGTTGTGAATCAAACCATATTAGACAAAAATCCAAAAAAAAAAATCGGACCCCAAGTACTTACACCCAAAATTTTCGAGTCCTAGTAGATTCTGGTTGAAATGGGTTTACAACAAAACTATTTCGTTAAATGAATTTTTACATTGATTTTATGGTTTTTGGTTGTGAATCAAACCATATTAGACAAAAATCCAAAAAAAAAATCGGACCCCAAGTACTTACACCCAAAATTTTCGAGTCCTAGTAGATTCTGGTTGAAATGGGCTTACAACAAAACTATTTCTTTAAATGAATTTTTGCATTGATTTTATTGTTTTTGGTTGTGAATCAAACCATATTAGACAAAAATCCAACCAAAAAAATCGAACCACAAGTACTTACACCCAAAATTTTCGAGTCCTAGTAGATTCTAGTTGAAATGGGCTTACAACAAAACTATTTCGTTAAATGAATTTTTACATTGATTTTATTGTTTTTGGTTGTGAATCAAAGCATATTAGACAAAAATCCAAAAAAAAAAAATCGGACCCCAAGTACTTACACCAAAAATTTTCGAGTCCTAGTAGATTCTGGTTGAAATGGGCTTACAACAAAACTATTTCGTTAAATGAATTTTTACATTGATTTTATTGTTTTTGGTTGTGAATCAAACCATATTAGACAAAAATCCAAAAAAAAAAAATCGGACCCCAAGTACTTACACCCAAAATTTTCGAGTCCTAGTAGATTCTGGTTGATATGGGCTTACAACAAAACTATTTCGTTAAATGAATTTTTACATTGATTTTATTTTTTTTGGTTGTGAATCAAACCACATTAGACAAAAATCTAAAAAATAAAATCGGACCCCAAGTACTTACACCCAATATTTTCGAAACCTAGTAGATTCTGATTGAAATGGGCTTACAACAAAACTATTTCGTTAAATGAAATTTTACATTGATTTTATTGTTTTTGGTTGTGAATCAAACCATATTGGACAAAAATCCAAAAAAAAAAAAAAACGTCCCCAAGTACTTATACCCAAAATTTTCGAGTCCTAGTAGATTCTGGTTGAAATGGGCTTACAACAAAACTATTTCGTTAAATGAATTTTTACATTGATTTTATTGTTTTTGGTTGTGAATCAAACCATATTAGACAAAAATCCAAAAAAAAAATCGGACCCCAAGAACTTACACCCAAAATTTTCGAGTCCTAGTAGATTCTGGTTGAAATGGGCTTACAACAAAACTATTTCGTTAAATGAATTTTTACATTGATTTTATTGTTTTTGGTTGTAAATCAAACCATATTAGACAAAAACCTATAAAAAAAAAAATCGGACCCCAAGTACTTACACCCAAAATTTTCGAGTCCTAGTAGATTCTGGTTGAAATGGGCTTACAACAAAACTATTTCGTTAAATGAATTGTTACATTGATTTTATTGTTTTTGGGTGTGAATCAAACCATATTAGACAAAAATCCAAAAAAAAAATCGGACCCCAAGTACTTACACCCAAAATTTTCGAGTCCTAGTAGATTCTGGTTGAAATGGGCTTACAACAAAACTATTTCGTTAAATGAATTTTTACATTGATTTTATTGTTTTTTGTTGTGAATCAAAGCATATTAGACAAAAACCTAAAAAAAAATCGGACCCCAAGTACTTACACAAAAAATTTTCGAGTCCTAGTAGATTCTGGTTGAAATGCACTTACAACAAAACTATTTCGTTAAATGAATTTTTACATTGATTTTATTGTTTTTGGTTGTGAATCAAAGAATATTAGACAAAAATCCAAAAAAAAAATTGGACCCCAAGTACTTACACCCAAAATTTTCGAGTCCTAGTAGATTCTGGTTGAAATGGGCTTACAACAAAACTATTTCGTTAAATAAATTATTACATTGATTTTATTGTTTTTGGTTGTGAATCAAACCATATTAGACAAAAATCCAAAAAAAAAAAACCGGACCCCAAGTACTTACACCCAAAATTTCCAAGTCCTAGTAGATTCTGGTTGAGTTGGGCTTACAACAAAACTATTTCGTTAAATGAATTTTTACATTGATTTTATTGTTTTTGGTTGTGAATCAAACCATACTAGACAAAAATCCAAAAAAAAAATTCGGACCCCAAGTACTTACACCCAAAATTTTCGAGTCCTAGTAGATTCTGGTTGAAATGGGCTTACAACAAAACTATTTCGTTAAATGAATTTTTACATTGATTTTATTGTTTTTGTTTGTGAATCAAACCATATTAGACAAAAATCCAAAAAAAAAAAATCGGACCCCAAGTACTTACACCCAAAATTTTCGAGTCCTAGTAGATTCTGGTTGAAATGGGCTTACAACAAAACTATTTCGTTAAATGAATTTTTACATTGATTTTATTGTTTTTGGTTGTGAATCAAACCATATTAGATAAAAATCCAAAAAAAAAATCGGACCCCAAGTACTTGCAACAAAATTTTCGAGTCCTAGTAGATTCTGGTTGAAATGGGCTTACAACAAAACTATTTCGTTAAATGAATTTTTACATTGATTTTATTATTTTTGGTTGTGAATCAAACCATATTAGACAAAAATCCAAAAAAAAAAATCGGACCCCAAGTACTTACACCCAAAATTTTCGAGTCCTAGTAGATTCTGGTTGAAATGGGCTTACAACAAAACTATTTCGTTAAATGAATTTTTAAATTGATTTTATTGATTTTGGTTGTGAATCAAACCATATTAGACAAAAATCTAAAAAAAAAAAAATCGGACCCCAAGTACTTACACCCAAAATTTTCGAGTTCTAGGAGATTCTGGTTGAAATGGGCTTACAACAAAACTATTTCGTTAAATGAATTTTTACATTGATTTTATTGTTTTTGGTTGTGAATCAAACCATATTAGATAAAAATCCAAAAACAAAACTCAGACCCCAAGTACTTACACCCAAAATTTTCGAGTCCTAGTAGATTCTGGTTGAAATGGGCTTACAACAAAACTATTTCGTTAAATGAATTTTTACATTGATTTTATTGTTTTTGGTTGTGAATCAAACCATATTAGACAAAAATCCAAAAAAAAAAATCGGATCATAAGTACTTACACCCAAAATTTTCGAGTCCTAGTAGATTCTGGTTGAGATGGGCTTACAACAAAACTATTTCGTTAAATGAATTTTTACATTGATTTTATTGTTTTTGGTTGTGAATCAAACCATAATAGACAAAAATCCAAAAAAAAAAATCGGATCATAAGTACTTACACCCAAAATTTTCGAGTCCTAGTAGATTCTGGTTGAGATGGGCTTACAACAAAACTATTTCGTTAAATGAATTTTTACATTGATTTTATTGTTTTTTGTTGTGAATCAAAGCATATTAGACAAAAATCCAAAAAAAAAAAAATCGGACCCCAAGTACTTACACCCAAAATTTTCGAGTCCTAGTAGATTCTGGTTGAAATGGGCTTACAACAAAACTATTTCGTTAAATGAATTTTTACATTGATTTTGTTGTTTTTGGTTGTAAATCAAACCATATTAGAGAAAAATCCAAAAAAAAAAAATCGGACCCCAAGTACGTACACCAAAAATTTTCGAGTCCTAGTAGATTCTGGTTGAAATGCGCTTACAGCAAAACTATTTCGTTAAATGAATTTTTACATTGATTTTATTGTTTTTGGTTGTGAATCAAAGCATATTAGAAAAAAAAAAAAAAAAATCGGACCCCAAGTACTTACACCCAAAATTTTCGAGTCCTAGTAGATTCTGGTTGAAATGGGCTTACAACAAAACTATTTCGTTAAATGAAATATTACATTGATTTTATTGTTTTTGGTTGTGAATCAAACCATATTAGACAAAAATCCAAAAAAAAAAAATCGGACCCCAAGTACTTACACAAAAAATTTTCAAAACCTAGTAGATTCTGGTTGATACTGGTTTTTGGTTGTGAATCAAACCATATTAGACAAAAATTCAAAAAAAAAATTCGGACCCCAAGTACTTACACCCAAAATTTTCGAGTCCTAGTAGATTCTGGTTGAAATGGGCTTACAACAAAACTATTTCGTTAAATGAATTTTTACATTGATTTTATTGTTTTTGGTTGTGAATCAAACCATATTAGACAAAAATCCAAAAAAAAATCGGACCCCAAGTACTTACACCCAAAATTTTCGAGTTCTAGTAGATTCTGGTTGAAATGGGCTTACAACAAAACTATTTCGTTAAATGAATTTTTACATTGATTTTTTTGTTTTTGGTTGTGAATCAAACCATATTAGACAAAAATAAAAAAAAAAATCGGACCCCAAGTACTTACACCCAAAATTTTCGAGCCCTAGTAGATTCTGGTTGAAATGGGCTTACAACAAAACTATTTCGTTAAATGAATTTTTACATTGATTTTATTGTTTTTGGTTGTGAATCAAACCATATTAGACAAAAATCCAAAAAAAAAATCGGATCCCAAGTACTTACACCCAAAATTTTCGAGTCCTAGTAGATTCTGGTTGAAATGGGCTTACAACAAAACTATTTCGTTAAATGAATTTTTACATTGATTTTATTGTTTTTGGTTGTGAATCAAAACATATTACACAAAAATCCAAAAAAAAAAAATCGGACCCCAAGTACTTACACCCAAAATTTTCGAGTCCTAGTAGATTCTGGTTGAAATGGGCTTACAACAAAACTATTTCGTTAAATGAATTTTTATATAGATTTTATTGTTTTTGGTTGTGAATCAAACCACATTAGACAAAAATCTAAAAAAAAAAAATCGGACCCCAAGTACTTACACCTAAAATTTTCGAGTCCTAGTAGATTCTGATTGAAATGGGCTTACAACAAAACTATTTCGTTAAATGAATTTTTACATTGATTTTATTGTTTTTGGTTGTGAATCAAACCATATTAGACAAAAATCCAAAAAAAAAAATCGGACCCCAAGTTCTTACACCCAAAATTTTCGAGTCCTAGTAGATTTGGCTGAAATGGGCTTACAACAAAACTATTTCGTTAAATGAATTTTTACATTGGTTTGATTGTTTTTGGTTGTGAATCAAACCATATTAGACAAAAATCCAAAAAAAAAAATCGGACCCCAAGAACTAACACCCAAAATTTTCGAGTTCTAGTAGATTCTGGTTCAAATGGGCTTACAACAAAACTATTTCGTTAAATGAATTTTTACATTGATTTTATTGTTTTTGGTTGTAAATCAAACCATATTAGACAAAAATCCAAAAAAAAAAATCGGACCCCAAGAACTTACACCCAAAATTTTCGAGTCCTAGTAGATTCTGGTTGAAATGGGCTTACAACAAAACTATTTCGTTAAATGAATTTTTACATTGATTTTTTTGTTTTTGGTTGAGAATCAAAGCATATTAGACAAAAATCCAAAAAAAAATCGGATCCCAAGTACTTACACCCAAAATTTTCGAGTCCTAGTAGATTCTGGTTGAAATGGGCTTACAACAAAACTATTTCGTTAAATGAATTTTTACATTGATTTTATTGTTTTTGGTTGTGAATCAAAGCATATTAGACAAAAATCCAAAAAAAAAAAAAATCGGCCCCCAAGTACTTACACCAAAAATTTTTGAGTCCTAGTAGATTCTGGTTGAAATGGGCTTACAACAAAACTATTTCGTTAAATGAATTTTTACATCGATTTTGTTGTTTTTGGTTGTAAATCAAACCATATTAGACAAAAACTTAAAAAAAAAAAAAATCGGACCCCAAGTACCCCAAAATTTTCGAGTCCTAGTAGATTCTGGTTGAAATGGGCTTACAACAAAACTATTTCGTTAAATGAATTTTTACATTGATTTTATTGTTTTTGGTTGTGAATCAAAGCATATTAGACACAAATCCAAAAAAAAAAAATCGGACCCCAAGTACTTACACCCAAATTTTTCGAGTCCTAGTAGATTCTGGTTGAAATAGGCTTACAACAAAACTATTTCGTTAAATGAATTATTACATTGATTTTATTGTTTTTGGTTGTGAATCAAACCATATTAGACAAAAATCCAAAAAAAAAACTCGGACCCCTAGTACTTACACAAAAAATTTTCAAGTCCTAGTAGATTCTGGTTGAAATGGGCTAACAACAAAACTATTTCGTTAAATGAATTTTTACATTGATTTTATTGTTTTTGGTTGTGAATCAAACCATATTAGACAAAAATCAAAAAAAAAAAATTCGGACCCCAAGTACTGACACCCAAAATTTTCGAGTCCTAGTAGATTCTGGTTGAAATGGGCTTACAACAAAACTATTTCGTTAAATGAATTTTTACATTGATTTTATTGATTTTGGTTGTGAATCAAACCATATTAGACAAAAATCCAAAAAAAAAATCGGACCCCAGGTACTTACACCCAAAATTTTCGAGTCCTAGTAGATTCTGGTTGAAATGGGCTTACAACGAAACTATTTCGTTAAATGAATTTTTACATTGATTTTATTGTTTTTGGTTGTGAATCAAACCATATTAGACAAAAATCCAAAAAAAAATCGGGCCCCAAGTACTTACACCCAAAATTTTCGAGCCCTAGTAGATTCTTGTTGAAATGGGCTTACAACAAAACTATTTCGTTAAATGAATTTTTACATTGATTTTATTGGTTTTGGTTGTGAATCAAACCATATTAGACAAAAATCCATAAAAAAAATCGGGCCCCAAGTACTTACACCCAAAATTTTCGAGCCCTAGTAGATTCTTGTTGAAATGGGCTTACAACAAAACTATTTCGTTAAATGAATTTTTACATTGATTTTATTGTTTTTGGTTGTGATTAAAACCATATTAGACAAAAATCCAAAAAAAAAATCGGACCCCAAGTACTTACACCCAAAATTTTCGAGTCCTAGTAGATTCTGGTTGAAATGGGCTTACAACAAAACTATTTCGTTAAATGAATTTTTACATTGATTTTATTGATTTTGGTTGTGAATCAAACCATATTAGACAAAAATCCAAAAAAAAAATCGGACCCCAGGTACTTACACCCAAAATTTTCGAGTCCTAGTAGATTCTGGTTGAAATGGGCTTACAACGAAACTATTTCGTTAAATGAATTTTTACATTGATTTTATTGTTTTTGGTTGTGAATCAAACCATATTAGACAAAAATCCAAAAAAAAATCGGGCCCCAAGTACTTACACCCAAAATTTTTGAGTCCTAGTAGATTCTGGTTGAAATGGGCTTACAACAAAACTATTTCGTTAAATGAATTTTTACATTGATTTTATTGTTTTTGGTTGTGAATCAAACCATATTAGACAAAAATCCACAAAAAAAAAATCGGACCCCAAGTACTTACACAGAAAATTTTCGAGTCCTAGCAGATTCTGGTTGAAATGGGCTTACAACAAAACTATTTCGTTAAATGAATTTTTACATTGATTTTGTTGTTTTTGGTTGTAAATCAAACCATATTAGACAAAAACCTAAAAAAAAAAAAAATCGGACCCCAAGTACTTACACCCAAAATTTTCGAGTTCTAGTAGATTCTGGTTGAAATGGGCTTACAACAAAACTATTTCGTTAAATGAATTTTTACATTGATTTTATTGTTTTTGGTTGTGAATCAAACCATATTAGACAAAAATCCAAAAAAAATCGGACCCCAACTACTTACACCAAAAATTTTGGAGTCCTAGTAGATTCTGGTTGAAATGGGCTTACAACAAAAATATTTCGTTAAATGAATTATTACATTGATTTTATTGTTTTTGGTTGTGAATCAAACCATATTAGACAAAAATCCAAAAACAAAAATCGGACCCCAAGTACTTACACAAAAAAATTTTAAGTCCTAGTAGACTCTGGTTGAAATGGGCTTACAACAAAACTATTTCGTTAAATGAATTTTTACATTGATTTTATTGTTTTTGGTTGTGAATCAAACCATATTAAACAAAAATCCAAAAAAAAAAAATTCGGACCCCAAGTACTTATGTACACCATAAATTTTCGAGTCCTAGTAGATTCTGGTTGAAATGGGCTTACAACAAAACTATTTCGTTAAATGAATTTTTACATTGATTTTATTGTTTTTGGTTGTGAATCAAATCATATTAGACAAAAATCCAAAAAAAAAAAAAATCGGACCCCAAGTACTTACACCCAAAATTTTCGAGTCCTAGTAGATTCTGGTTGAAATGGGCTTACAACAAAACTATTTCGTTAAATGAATTTTTACATTGATTTTATTGTTTTTGGTTGTGAATCCAACCATATTAGACAAAAATCCACAAAAAAAAAGTCGGACCCCAAGTACTTACACCCAAAATTTTCGAGTCCTAGTAGATTCTGGTTGAAATGGGCTTACAACAAAACTATTTCGTTAAATAAATTTTTACATTGATTTTATTGTTTTTGGTTGTGAATCAAAGCATATTAGACAAAAATCCAAAAAAAAAATCGGACCCCAAGTACTTACACCCAAAATTTTCGAGTCCTAGTAGATTCTGGTTGAAATGGGCTTACAACAAAACTATTTCGTTAAATGAATTTTTACATTGATTTTATTGTTTTTGGTTGTGAATCAAACCATATTAGACAAAAGTCCAAAAAAAAAAATCGGACCCCAAGTACTTACACCCAAAATTTTCGAGTCCTAGTAGATTCTAGTTGAAATGGGCTTACAACAAAACTATTTCGTTAAATGAATTTTTACATTGATTTTATTGTTTTCGGTTGTGAATCAAACCATATTAGACAAAAATCCAAAAAAAAAAATCGGACCCCAAGTATTTCGTTAAAAGAATTTTTACATTGACTTTATGGTTTTTGGTTGTGAATCAAACCATATTAGATAAAAATCCAAAAAAAAAAAATCGGACCCCAAGTACTTACACCCAAAATTTTCGAGTCCTAGTAGATTCTGGTTGAAATGGGCTAACACCAAAACTATTTCGTTAAATGAATTTTTACATTGATTTTATTGTTTTTGGCTGTGAATCAAACCATATTAGACAAAAATCCAAAAAAAAACGGACCCCAAGTACTTACACCCAAAATTTTCGAGTCCTAGTAGATTCTGGTTTAAATGGGCTTACAACAAAACTATTTCGTTAAATGAATTTTTACATTGATTTTATTGTTTTTGGTTGTGAATCAAACCATATTAGACAAAAATCCAAAAAAAAAATCGGACCCCAAGTACTTACACCTAAAATTTTCGAGTCCTAGTAGATTCTGGTTGAAATGGGCTTACAACAAAACTATTTCGTTAAATGAATTTTTACATTGATTTTATTGTTTTTGGTTGTGATTTAAAGCACATTAGACAAAAATCCACAAAAAAAAACGGACCCCACGTACTTACACCAAAAAATTGTCGAGTCCTAGTAGATTCTGGTTGAAATGGGCTTACAACAAAACTATTTCGTTAAATGAATTTTTACATTGATTTTATTGTTTTTGGTTGTGAATCAAACCATATTAGACAAAAATCCAAAAAAAAAATCGAGACACAAGTACTTACACAAAAAAATTTTCGAGTCCTAGTAGATTCTGGTTGAAATGGGCTTACAACAAAACTATTTCGTTAAATGAATTTTTACATTGATTTTATTGTTTTTGGTTGTGAATCAAACCATATTAGACAAAAATCCATAAAAAAAATCGGACCCCAAGTACTTACACCCAAAATTTTCGAGCCCTAGTAGATTCTTGTTGAAATGGGCTTACAACAAAACTATTTCGTTAAATGAATTTTTACATTGATTTTATTGTTTTTGGTTGTGATTAAAACCATATTAGACAAAAATCCAAAAAAAAAAAAATCGGACCCCAAGTACTTACACCCAAAATTTTCGAGTCCTAGTAGATTCTGGTTGAAATGGGCTTACAACAAAACTATTTCGTTAAATGAATTTTTACATTGATTTTATTGATTTTGGTTGTGAATCAAACCATATTAGACAAAAATCCAAAAAAAAAATCGGACCCCAGGTACTTACACCCAAAATTTTCGAGTCCTAGTAGATTCTGGTTGAAATGGGCTTACAACAAAACTATTTCGTTAAATGAATTTTTACATTGATTTTATTGTTTTTGGTTGTGAATCAAACCATATTAGACAAAAATCCAAAAAAAAATCGGGCCCCAAGTACTTACACCCAAATTTTTTGAGTCCTAGTAGATTCTGGTTGAAATGGGCTTACAACAAAACTATTTCGTTAAATAAATTTTTACATTGATTTTATTGTTTTTGGTTGTGAATCAAACCATATTAGACAAAAATCCACAAAAAAAAAATCGGACCCCAAGTACTTACACAGAAAAATTTCGAGTCCTAGCAGATTCTGGTTGAAATGGGCTTACAACAAAACTATTTCGTTAAATGAATTTTTACATTGATTTAGTTGTTTTTGGTTGTAAATCAAACCATATTAGACAAAAACCTAAAAAAAAAAAAAATCGGACCCCAAGTACTTACACCCAAAATTTTCGAGTTCTAGTAGATTCTGGTTGAAATGCGCTTACAACAAAACTATTTCGTTAAATGAATTTTTACATTGATTTTATTGTTTTTGGTTGTGAATCAAACCATATTAGACAAAAATCCAAAAAAAAATCGGACCCCAATTACTTACACCAAAAATTTTGGAGTCCTAGTAGATTCTGGTTGAAATGGGCTTACAACAAAACTATTTCGTTAAATGAATTATTACATTGATTTTATTGTTTTTGGTTGTGAATCAAACCATATTAGACAAAAATCCAAAAACAAAAATCGGACCCCAAGTACTTACACAAAAAAATTTTAAGTCCTAGTAGACTCTGGTTGAAATGGGCTTACAACAAAACTATTTCGTTAAATGAATTTTTACATTGATTTTATTGTTTTTGGTTGTGAATCAAACCATATTAGACAAAAATCCAAAAAAAAATCTCACCACAAGTACTTACACCCAAAATATTCGAGTCCTAGTAGATTCTCGTTGAAATGGGCTTACAACAAAACTATTTCATTAAATGAATTTTTACATTGATTTTATTGTTTTTGGTTGTGAATCAAACCATATTAGACAAAAATCAAAAAAAAAAAATCGGACCCCAAGTACTTACACCCAAAATTTTCGAGTCCTAGTAGATTCTAGTTGAAATGGGCTTACAACAAAACTATTTCGTTAAATGAATTTTTACATTGATTTTAATGTTTTCGGTTGTGAATCAAACCATATTAGACAAAAATCCAAAAAAAAAAATCGGATCCCAAGTATTTCGTTAAAAGAATTTTTACATTGACTTTATGGTTTTTGGTTGTGAATCAAACCATATTAGACAAAAATCCAAAAAAAAAAAAATCGGACCCCAAGTACTTACACCCAAAATTTTCGAGTCCTAGTAGATTCTGGTTGAAATGGGCTAACAACAAAACTATTTCGTTAAATGAATTTTTACATTGATTTTATTGTTTTTGGCTGTGAATCAAACCATATTAGACAAAAATCCAAAAAAAAACGGACCCCAAGTACTTACACCCAAAATTTTCGAGTCCTAGTAGATTCTGGTTGAAATGGGCTTACAACAAAAATATTTCGTTAAATGAATTTTTACATTGATTTTATTGTTTTTGGTTGTGAATCAAACCATATTAGACAAAAATCCAAAAAAAAAATCGGACCCCAAGTACTTACACCCAAAATTTTCGAGTCCTAGTAGATTCTGGTTGAAATGGGCTTACAACAAAACTATTTCGTTAAATGAATTTTTACATTGATTTTATTGTTTTTGGTTGTGATTTAAAGCATATTAGACAAAAATCCACAAAAAAAAACGGACCCCAAGTACTTACACCAAAAAATTTTCGAGTCCTAGTAGATTCTGGTTGAAATGGGCTTACAACAAAACAATTTCGTTAAATGAATTTTTACATTGATTTTATTGTTTTTGGTTGTGAATCAAAGCATATTAGACAAAAATCCAAAAACAAAAATAGGACCCCAAGTACCTACACCCAAAATTTTCGAGTCCTAGTAGATTCTGGTTGAAATGGGCTTACAACAAAACTATTTCGTTAAATGAATTTTTACATTGATTTTATTGTTTTTGGTTGTGAATCAAACCATATTAGACAAAAATCCAAAAAAAAAATCGGACCCCAAGTACTTACACCCAAAATTATCGAGTCCTAGTAGATTCTGGTTGAAATGGGCTTACAACAAAACTATTTCGATAAATGAATTTTTACATTGATTTTGATGTTTTTGGCTGTGAATCAAACCATATTAGACAAAAATCCAAAAAAAAATCTCACCACAAGTACTTACACCCAAAATATTCGAGTCCTAGTAGATTCTCGTTGAAATGGGCTTACAACAAAACTATTTCATTAAATGAATTTTTACATTGATTTTATTGTTTTTGGTTGTGAATCAAACCATATTAGACAAAAATCAAAAAAAAAAAAAATTGGACCCAAAGTACTTACACCCAAAATTTTCGAGTCCTAGTAGATTCTGGTTGAAATGGGCTTACAACAAAAGTATTTCGTTAAAAGAATTTTTACATTGATTTTATTGTTTTTGGTTGTGAATCAAACCATATTAGACAAAAATCCAAAAAAAAAAAAAATTGGACCCCAAGTACTTACACCCAAAATTTTCGAGTCCTAGTAGATTCTGGTTGAAATGGGCTTACAACAAAACTATTTCGCTAAATGAATTTTTACATTGATTTTATTGTTTTTGGTTGTGAATCAAACCATATTAGACAAAAATCCAAAAAAAAATCGGACCCCAAGTACTTACACCCAAAATTTTCGAGTCCTAGTAGATTCTGGTTGAAATGGGCTTACAACAAAACTATTTCGTTAAATGAATTTTTACATTGATTTTATTGTTTTTGGTTGTGAATCAAACCATATTAGACAAAAATCTAAAAAAAAAAAATCGGACCCCAAGTACTTACACCCAAAATTTGCGAGTCCTAGTAGATTCTGGTTGAAATGGGCTTACAACAAAACTATTTCGTTAAATGAATTTTTACATTGATTTTATTGATTTTGGTTGTGAATCAAACCATATTAGACAAAAATCCAAAAAAAAAAAATCGGACCCCAAGTACTTACACCCAAAATTTTCGAGTTCTAGTAGATTCTGGTTGAAATGCGCTTACAACAAAACTATTTCGTTAAATGAATTTTTACATTGATTTTATTGTTTTTGGTTGTGAATCAAACCATATTAGACAAAAATCCAAAAAAAAAAAATAAAATCGGACCCCAAGTACTTACACCCAAAATTTTCGAGTCCTAGTAGATTCTGGTTGAAATGGGCTTACAATAAAACAATTTCGTTAAATGAATTTTTACATTGATTTTATTGTTTTTGGTTGTGAATCAAACCATATTAGACAAAAATCAGTCCTAGTAGATTCTGGTTGAAATGGGCTTACAACAAAACTATTTCGTTAAATGAATTTTTACATTGATTTTATTGTTTTTGGTTGTGAATCAAACCATATTAGACAAAAATCCACAAAAAAAAATCGGACCCCAAGTACTTACACAGAAAATTTTCGAGTCCTAGCAGATTCTTTTTGAAATGGGCTTACAACAAAACTATTTCGTTAAATGAATTTTTACATTGATTTTGTTGTTTTTGGTTGTAAATCAAACCATATTAGACAAAAACCTAAAAAAAAAAAAAAATCGGACCCCAAGTACTTACACCCAAAATTTTCGAGTTCTAGTAGATTCTGGTTGAAATGCGCTTACAACAAAACTATTTCGTAAAATGAATTTTTACATTGATTTTATTGTTTTTGGTTGTGAATCAAACAATATAGACAAAAATCCAAAAAAAAAAATCGGACCCCAAGTACTTACACCCACAATTTTCGAGTCCTAGTAGATTCTGGTTGAAATGGGCTTACAACAAAACTATTTCGTTAAATGAATTATTACATTGATTTTATTGTTTTTGGTTGTGAATCAAACCATATTAGACAAAAATCCAAAAACAAAAATCGGACCCCAAGTACTTACACAAAAAATTTTCAAGTCCTAGTAGACTCTGGTTGAAATGGGCTTACAACAAAACTATTTCGTTAAATGAATTATTAAATTGATTTTATTGTTTTTGGTTGTGAATCAAACCATATTAGACAAAAATTCATAAAAAAAAATTGGACCCCAAGTACTTACACTCCAAAATTTTCAAGTCCTAGTAGATTCTGGTTGAAATGGGCTTACAATAAAACTATTTTGTTAAATGAATTTTTACATTGATTTTATTGATTTTGGTTGTGAATCAAACCATATTAGACAAAAATCCAAATAAAAAAATCGGACCCCAGGTACTTACACCCAAAATTTTCGAGTCCTAGTAGATTCTGGTTGAAATGGGCTTACAACAAAACTATTTCGTTAAATGAATTTTTACATTGATTTTATTGTTTTTGGTTGTGAATCAAACCATATTAGACAAAAATCAGTCCTAGTAGATTCTGGTTGAAATGGGCTTACAACAAAATTATTTCGTTAAATGAATTTTTACATTGATTTTATTGATTTTGGTTGTGAATCAAACCATATTAGACAAAAATCCAAATAAAAAAATCGGACCCCAGGTACTTACACCCAAAATTTTCGAGTCCTAGAAGATTCTGGTTGAAATGGGCTTACAACAAATCTATTTCGTTAAATAATTTTTTACATTGATTTTACTGTTTTTGGTTGTGAATCAAACCATATTAGACAAAAATCCAAAAAAAAAATCGGACCCCAAGTACTTACACCCAAAATTTTCGAGTTCTAGTAGATTCTGGTTGAAATGGGCTTACAACAAAACTATTTCGTTAAATGAATTTTTACAATGATTTTATTGTTTTTGGTTGTGAATCAAACCATATTAGACAAAAATCAGTCCTAGTAGATTCTGGTTGAAATGGGCTTACAACAAAACTATTTCTTTAAATGAATTTTTACATTGATTTTATTGTTTTTGGTTGTGAATCAAACCATATTAGACAAAAATCCACAAAAAAAAAATCGGACCCCAAGTACTTACACAGAAAATTTTCGAGTCCTAGCAGATTCTGGTTGAAATGGGCTTACAACAAAACTGTTTCGTTAAATGAATTTTTACATTGATTTTGTTGTTTTTGGTTGTAAATCAAACCATATTAGACAAAAACCTAAAAAAAAAAAAAAAATCGGACCCCAAGTACTTACACCCAAAATTTTCGAGTTCTAGTAGATTCTGGTTGAAATGCGCTTACAACAAAACTATTTCGTTAAATGAATTTTTACATTGATTTTATTGATTTTGGTTGTGAATCAAACCATATTAGACAAAAATCCAAATAAAAAAATCGGACCCCAGGTACTTACACCCAAAATTTTCGAGTCCTAGTAGATTCTGGTTGAAATGGGCTTACAACAAAACTATTTCGTTAAATGAATTTTTACATTGATTTTATTGTTTTTGGTTGTGAATCAAACCATATTAGACAAAAATCAGTCCTAGTAGATTCTGGTTGAAATGGGCTTACAACAAAACTATTTCGTTAAATGAATTTTTACATTGATTTTATTGATTTTGGTTGTGAATCAAACCATATTAGACAAAAATCCAAATAAAAAATTCGGACCCCAGGTACTTACACCCAAAATTTTCGAGTCCTAGAAGATTCTGGTTGAAATGGGCTTACAACAAAACTATTTCGTTAAATGATTTTTTACATTGATTTTACTGTTTTTGGTTGTGAATCAAACCATATTAGACAAAAATCCAAAAAAAAAAATTGGACCCCAAGTACTTACACCCAAAATTTTCGAGTTCTAGTAGATTCTGGTTGAAATGCGCTTACAACAAAACTATTTCGTTAAATGAATTTTTACAATGATTTTATTGTTTTTGGTTGTGAATCGAAGCATATTAGACAAAAATCCAAAAAAAAAAATCGGACCCCAAGTACTTACACCCAAAATTTTCGAGTCCTAGTAGATTCTGGTTGAAATGGGCTTACAACAAAACTATTTCGTTAAATGAATTATTACGTTGATTTTATTGTTTTTGGTTGTGAATCAAACCATATTAGACAAAAATCCAAAAAAAAAAAAATCGGACCCCAAGTACTTACACAAAAAATTTTCAAGTCCTAGTAGATTCTGGTTGAAATGGGCTTACAATAAAACTATTTCGTTAAATGAATTTTTACATTGATTTTATTGTTTTTGGTTGTGAATCAAACCATATTAGACAAAAATCAGTCCTAGTAGATTCTGGTTGAAATGGGCTTACAACAAAACTATTTCGTTAAATGAATTTTTACATTGATTTTATTGTTTTTGGTTGTGAATCAAACCATATTAGACAAAAATCCACAAAAAAAAAATCGGACCCCAAGTACTTACACAGAAAATTTTCGAGTCCTAGCAGATTCTGGTTGAAATGGGCTTAAAACAAAACTATTTCGTTAAATGAATTTTTACATTGATTTTGATGTTTATGGTTGTAAATCAAACCATATTAGACAAAAACCTAAAAAAAAAAAAAAATCGGACCCCAAGTACTTACACCCAAAATTTTCGAGTTCTAGTAGATTCTGGTTGAAATGCGCTTACAACAAAACTATTTCGTTAAATGAATTTTTACATTGATTTTATTGTTTTTGGTTGTGAATCAAACCATATTAGACAAAAATCCAAAAAAAATCGAACCCCAAGTACTTACACCAAAAATTTTGGAGTCCTAGTAGATTCTGGTTGAAATGGGCTTACAACAAAACTATTTCGTTAAATGAATTATTACATTGATTTTATTGTTTTTGGTTGTGAATCAAACCATATTAGACAAAAATCCAAAAACAAAAATCGAACCCCAAGTACTTACACAAAAAATTTTCAAGTCCTAGTAGACTCTGGTTGAAATAGGCTTACAACAAAACTATTTCGTTAAATGAATTATTAAATTGATTTTATTGTTTTTGCTTGTGAATCAAACCATATTAGACAAAAATTCAAAAAAAAAAAATTGGACCCCAAGTACTTACACTCCAAAATTTTCAAGTCCTAGTAGATTCTGGTTGAAATGGGCTTACAATAAAACTATTTCGTTAAATGAATTTTTACATTGATTTTATTGTTTTTGGTTGTGAATCAAACCATATTAGACAAAAATCAGTCCTAGTAGATTCCGGTTGAAATGGGCTTACAACAAAACTATTTCGTTAAATGAATTTTTACATTGATTTTATTGTTTTTGGTTGTGAATCAAACCATATTAGACAAAAATCCACAAAAAAAAAATCGGACCCCTAGTACTTACACCCAAAATTTTCGAGTCCTAGTAGATTCGGGTTGAAATGGGCTTACAACAAAACTATTTCGTTAAATGAATTATTACATTGATTTTATTGTTTTTGGTTGTGAATCAAACCATATTAGACAAAAATTCAAAAACAAAAATCGGACCCCAAGTACTTACACCCAAAATTTTCGAGTTCTAGTAGATTCTGTTTGAAATGCGCTTACAACAAAACTATTTCGTTAAATGAATTTTTACATTGATTTTATTGTTTTTGGTTGTGAATCAAAGCATATTAGACAAAAATCCAAAAAAAAAAAATCGGACCCCAAGTACTTACACCCAAAATTTTCGAGTCCTAGTAGATTCTGGTTGAAATGGGCTTACAACAAAACTATTTCGTTAAATGAATTATTACGTTGATTTTATTGTTTTTGGTTGTGAATCAAACCATATTAGACAAAAATCCAAAAAAAAAAATCGAACCCCAATTACTTACACAAAAAATTTTCAAGTCCTAGTAGATTCTGGTTGAAATGGGCTTACAATAAAACTATTTCGTTAAATGAATTTTTACATTGATTTTATTGTTTTTGGTTGTGAATCAAACCATATTAGACAAAAGTCAGTCCTAGTAGATTCTGGTTGAAATGGGCTTACAACAAAACTATTTCGTTAAATTAATTTTTACATTGATTTTGTTGTTTTTGGTTGTAAATCAAACCATATTAGACAAAAACTTAAAAAAAAAAAAAATCGGACCCCAAGTACTTACACCCAAAATTTTCGAGTTCTAGTAGATTCTGGTTGAAATGCGCTTACAACAAAACTATTTCGTTAAATGAATTTTTACATTGATTTTGTTGTTTTTGGTTGTAAATCAAACCATATAGACAAAAACCTAAAAAAAAATTGGACCCCAAGTACTTACACCCAAAATTTTCGAGTCCTAGTAGATTCTGGTTGAAATGGGCTTACAACAAAACTATTTCGTTAAATGAATTTTTACATTGATTTTATTGTTTTTTGGTTGTGAATCAAACCATATTAGACAAAAATCCAAAAAAAAAATCGGACCCCAAGTACTTACACCCAAAATTTTCGAGTCCTAGTAGATTCTGGTTGAAATGGGCTTACAACAAAACTATTTCGTTAAATGAATTTTTACATTGATTTTATTGTTTTTGGTTGTAAATCAAACCATATTAGACAAAAATCCAAAAAAAAAAAAATCGGACCCCAAGTACTTACACCCAAAATTTTCGAGTCCTAGTAGATTCTGGTTGAAATGGGCTTACAACAAAACTATTTTGTTAAATGAATTTTTACATTGATTTTATTGATTTTGGTTGTGAATCAAACCATATTAGACAAAAATCCAAATAAAAAAATCGGACCCCAGGTACTTACACCCAAAATTTTCGAGTCCTAGTAGATTCTGGTTGAAATGGGCTTACAACAAAACTATTTCGTTAAATGAATTTTTACATTGATTTTATTGTTTTTGGTTGTGAATCAAACCATATTAGACAAAAATCCAAAAAAAAAAAATCGGACCCCAAGTACTTACACCCAAAATTTTCGAGTTCTAGTAGATTCTGGTTGAAATGCGCTTACAACAAAACTATTTCGTTAAATGAATTTTTACATTGATTTTATTGCTTTTGGTTGTGAATCAAAGCATATTAGACAAAAATCCAAAAAAAAAAAAAATCGGACCCCAAGTACTTACACCCAAAATTTTCGAGTCCTAGTAGATTCTGGTTGAAATGGGCTTACAACAAAACTATTTCGTTAAATGAATTATTACGTTGATTTTATTGTTTTTGGTTGTGAATCAAACCATATTAGACAAAAATCCAAAAAAAAAAATCGGACCCCAAGTACTTACACAAAAAATTTTCAAGTCCTAGTAGATTCTGGTTGAAATGGGCTTACAATAAAACTATTTCGTTAAATCAATTTTTACATTGATTTTATTGTTTTTGGTTGTGAATCAAACCATATTAGACAAAAATCCAAAAAAAAAAAATCGGACCCCAAGTACTTACACCCAAAATTTGCGAGTCCTAGTAGATTCTGGTTGAAATGGGCTTACAACAAAACTATTTCGTTAAATGAATTTTTACATTGATTTTATTGATTTTGGTTGTGAATCAAACCATATTAGACAAAAATCCAAACAAAAAAATCGGACCCCAGGTACTTACACCCAAAATTTTCGAGTCCTAGTAGATTCTGGTTGAAATGGGCTTACAACAAAACTATTTCGTTAAATGAATTTTTACATTGATTTTATTGTTTTTGGTTGTGAATCAAACCATATTAGACAAAAATCCAAAAAAAAAAATCGGACCCCAAGTACTTACACCCAAAATTTTCGAGTCCTAGTAGATTCTGGTTGAAATGGGCTTACAACAAAACTATTTCGTTAAATGAATTTTTACATTGATTTTATTGTTTTTGGTTGTGAATCAAACCATATTAGACAAAACTCCACAAAAAAAAAAATCGGACCCCAAGTACTTACACAGAAAATTTTCGAGTCCTAGCAGATTCTGGTTGAAATGGGCTTACAACAAAACTATTTCGTTAAATGAATTTTTACATTGATTTTGTTGTTTTTGGTTGTAAATCAAACCATATTAGACAAAAACCTAAAAAAAAAAAAAAATCGGACCCCAAGTACTTACACCCAAAATTTTCGAGTTCTAGTAGATTCTGGTTGAAATGCGCTTACAACAAAACTATTTCGTTAAATGAATTTTTACATTGATTTTATTGTTTTTGGTTGTGAATCAAAGCATATTAGACAAAAATCCGAAAAAAAAAAATCGGACCCCAAGTATTTACACCCAACATTTTCGAGTCCTAGTAGATTCTGGTTGAAATGGGCTTACAACAAAACTATTTCGTTAAATGAATTTTTACATTGATTTTATTGTTTTTGGTTGTGAATCAAACCATATTACACAAAAATCCAAAAAAAAATCGGACCCCCAGTTCTTACACCCAAAATTTTCGAGTCCTAGTAGATTCTGGTTGAAATGGGCTTACAACAAAACTATTTCGTTAAATGAATTTTTACATTGATTTTATTGTTTTTGGTTGTGAATCAAACCATATTAGACAAAAATCCAAAAAAAAAAAAATCGGACCCCAAGTACTTACACCCAAAATTTTCGAGTCCTAGTAGATTCTGGTTGAAATGGGCTTACAACAAAACTATTTCGTTAAATGAATTTTTACATTGATTTTAATGTTTTTGGTTGTAAATCAAACCATATTAGACAAAAATCCAAAAAAAAAAAATCGGACCCCAAGTACTTACAACCAAAATTTTCGAGTCCTAGCAGATTCTAGTTGAAATGGGCTTACAACAAAACTATTTCGTTAAATGAATTTTTACATTGATTTTATTGTTTTTGATGTGAATCAAAGCATATTAGACAAAAATCCAAAAAAAAATCGGCCCCCAAGTACTTACACCCGAAATTTTCGAGTCCTAGTAGATTCTGGTTGAAATGGGCTTACAACAAAACTATTTCGTTAAATAAATTTTTAAATTGATTTTATTGTTTTTGGTTGTGAATCAAACCATATTAGGCAAAAATCCACAAAAAAAAATCGGACCCCAAGTACTTACACCCAAAATTTTCGAGTCCTAGTAGATTCTGGTTGAAATGGGCTTACAACAAAACTATTTCGTTAAATAAATTTTTACATTGATTTTATTGTTTTCGGTTGTGAATCAAACCATATTAGACAAAAATTCAAAAAAAAAATCGGACCCCAAGTATTTCGTTAAAAGAATTTTTACATTGACTTTATTGTTTTTGGTTGTGAATCAAACCATATTAGACAAAAATTAAAAAAAAAAAAATCGGACCCCAAATACTTACACCCAAAATTTTCGAGTCCTAGTAGATTCTGGTTGAAATGGGCTTACAACAAAACTATTTCGTTAAATGAATTTTTACATTGATTTTATTGTTTTTGGTTGTGAATCAAACCATATTAATCAAAAATCCACAAAAAAAAAATCGGACCCCAAGTACTTACACCCAAAATTTTCGAAACCTAGCAGATTCTGGTTGAAATGGGCTTACAACAAAACTATTTCGTTAAATGAATTTTTACATTGATTTTTTTGTTTTTGGTTGAGAATCAAACCATATTAGACAAAAATCCAAAAAGCAAAAAATCGGACCCCAAGTACTTACACCCAAAATTTTTGAGTAGAAGGAGATTCTAGTTGAAATGGGCTTACAACAAAATTATTTTGTTAAATGAATTTTTACATTGATTTTATTGTTTTTGGTTGTGAATCAAACCATATTAGACAAAAATCCAAAAAAAAAAATCGGACCCCAAGTACTTACACCCAAAATTTTCGAGTCCTAGTAGATTCTGGTTGAAATGGGCTTACAACAAAACTATTTCGTTAAATGAATTTTTACATTGATTTTATTGTTTTTGGTTGTGAATCAAACCATATTAGACAAAAATCCAAAAAAAAAAAAATTCGGACCCCAAGAGCTTACACCCAAAATTTTCGAGTCCTAGTAGATTCTGGTTGAAATGGGCTTACAACAAAACTATTTCGTTAAATGAATTTTTACATTGATTTTATTGTTTTTGGTTGTGAATCAAAACATATTAGACAAAAATCCAAAAAAAAAATCGGACCCCAAGTACTTACACCCAAAATTTTCGAGTCCTAGTAGATTCTGGTTGAAATGGGCTTACAACAAAACTATTTCGTTAAATGAATTTTTACATTGATTTTATTGTTTTTGGTTGTAAATCAAACCATATTAGACAAAAATCCAAAAAAAAAAATCGGACCCCAAGTACTTACACCCAAAATTTTCGAGTCCTAGTAGATTCTGGTTGAAATGGACTTACAACAAAACTATTTCGTTAAATGAATTTTTACATTGATTTTATTGTTTTTGGTTATGAATAAACTATATTAGACAAAAATCCAAAAAAAAAAAAAAATTGGACCCCAAGTACTTACACCCAAAATTTTCGAGTCCTTGGTAGTGTTTGTGGTAGTGAATCAAACCATATTAGACAAAAATCCAAAAAAAAAAATCGGACCCCAAGTACTTACACCCAAAATTTTCGAGTCCTAGTAGATTCTGGTTGAAATGGGCTTACAACAAAACTATTTCGTTAAATGAATTTTTACATTGATTTTATTGTTTTTGGTTGTGAATCAAACCATATTAGACAAAAATCCAAAAAAAAAAAAATTGGACCCCAAGTACTTACACCCAAAATTTTCGAGTCCTTGTAGATTCTGGTTGAAATGGGCTTACAACAAAACTTTTTCGTTAAATGAATTTTAACATTGATTTTATTGTTTTTGGTTGTGAATCAAACCATATTAGACAAAAATCCCAAAAAAAAATCGGACCCCAAGTACTTACACCCAAATTTTTCGAGTCCTAGTAGATTCTGGTTGAAATGGGCTTACAACAAAACTATTTCGTTAAATGAATTTTTACATTGATTTTATTGTTTTTGGTTGTGAATCAAACCATATTAGACAAAAATCCAAAAAAAAAATCGGACCCCAAGTACTTACACCCAAAATTTTCGAGTCCTAGTAGATTCTGGTTGAAATGGGCTTACAACAAAACTTTTTCGTTAAATGAATTTTTACATTGATTTTATTGTTTTTGGTTGTGAATCAAACCATATTAGACAAAAATCCCAAAAAAAAATTGGACCCCAAGTACTTACACCCAAAATTTTCGAGTCCTAGTAGATTCTGGTTGAAATGGGCTTACAACAAAACTATTTCGTTAAATGAATTTTTACATTGATTTTATTGTTTTTGGTTGTGAATCAAACCATATTAGACAAAAATCCAAAAAAAAAAATCGGACCCCAAGTACTTACACCCAAAATTTTCGAGTCCTAGTAGATTCTGGTTGAAATGGGCTTACAACAAAACTATTTCGTTAAATGAATTTTTACATTGACTTTATTGTTTTTGGTTGTGAATCAAACCATATTAGACAAAAATCCAAAAAAAAAAATTGGTCCCCAAGTACTTACACCCAAAATTTTCGAGTCCTTGTAGATTCTGGTTGAAATGGGCTTACAACAAAACTATTTCGTTAAATGAATTTTTACATTGATTTTATTATTTTTGGTTGTGAATCAAACCATATTAGACAAAAATCCCAAAAAAAATCGGACCCCAAGTACTTACACCCAAAATTTTCGAGTCCTAGTAGATTCTGGTTGAAATGGGCTGACAACAAAACTATTTCGTTAAATGAATTTTTACATTGATTTTATTGTTTTTGGTAGTGAATCAAACCATATTAGACAAAAATCCAAAAAAAAATCGGACCCCAAGTACTTACACCCAAAATTTTCGAGTCCTAGTAGATTCTGGTTGAAATATGGTTACAACAAAACTATTTCGTTAAATGAATTTTTACATTGATTTTATTGTTTTTGGTTGTGAATCAAAGCATATTAGACAAAAATCCAAAAAAAAAATCGGACCCCAAGTACTTACACCCAAAATTTTCGAGTCCTAGTAGATTCTGGTTGAAATGGGCTTACAACAAAACTATTTCGTTAAATGAATTTTTACATTGATTTTATTGTTTTTGGTTGTGAATCAAACCATATTAGACAAAAATCCAAAAAAAAAATCAGACCCCAAGTACTTACACCCAAAATTTTCGAGTCCTAGTAGATTCTGGTTGAAATGGGCTTACAACAAAACTATTTCGTTAAATGAATTTTTACATTGATTTTATTGTTTTTGGTTGTGAATCAAAGCATATTAGACAAAAATCCAAAAAAAAAAATAGGACCCCAAGTATTTACACCCAAAATTTTCGAGTCCTAGTAGATTCTGGTTGAAATGGGCTTACAACAAAACTATTTCGTTAAATTAATTTTTACATTGATTTTATTGTTTTTGGTTGTGAATCAAACCATATTAGACAAAAATCCAAAAAAAAAATCGGACCCCAAGTACTTACACCCAAAATTTTCGAGTCCTAGTAGATTCTGGTTGAAATGGGCTTACAACAAAACTATTTCGTTAAATGAATTTTTACATTGATTTTATTGTTTTTGGTTGTGAATCAAACCATATTAGACAAAAATCCAAAAAAAAAAAATTGGACCCCAAGTGCTTACACCCAAAATTTTCGAGTCATAGTAGATTCTATGTGAAATGGGCTTACAACAAAACTATTTCGTTAAATAAATTTTTACATAGATTTTATTATTTTTGGTTGTGAATCAAACCATTTTAGACAAAAATCCAAAAAAAAAAAAAAAAAAAATCGGACCCCAAGTACTTACACCCAAAATTTTCGAGTCCTAGTAGATTCTGGTTGAAATGGGCTTACAACAAAACTATTTCGTTAAATGAATTTTTAAATTGATTTTATTGTTTTTGGTTGTGAATCAAACCACATTAGACAAAAATCCCAAAAAAAAAACCGGAACCCAAGTACTTACACCCAAAATTTTCGAGTAGTAGGAGATTCTGGTTGAAATGGGCTTACAACAAAATTATTTCGTTAAATGAATTTTTACATTGATTTTATTGTTTTTGGTTGTGAATCAAACCATATTAGACAAAAACAAAAAAAAAATCGGACCCCAAGTACTTACACCAAAAATTTTCGAGTCCTAGTAGATTCTGGTTGAAATGGGCTTACAACAAAACTATTTCGTTAAATGAATTTTTACATGGACTTTATTGTTTTGGTTGTGAATCAAACCATATTAGACAAAAATCCAAAAAAAAAATCTGACCCGAAGTACTTACACCCAAAATTTCCGAGTCCTTATAGATTCTGGTTGAAATGGGCTTACAACAAAACTATTTCGTTAAATGAATTTTTACATTGATTTTATTGTTTTTGGTTGTGAATCAAACCATATTAGACAAAAATCCAAAAAAAAATCGGACCCCAAGTACTTACACCCAAAATTTTCGAGTCCTAGTAGATTCTGGTTGAAATGGGCTTACAACAAAACTATTTCGTTAAATGAATTTTTACATTGATTTTATTGTTTTTGGTTGTGAATCAAACCATATTAGACAAAAATCAAAAAAAAAAATATCGGACCCCAAGTACTTACACCCAAAATTTTCGAGTCCTAGTAGATTCTGGTTGAAATGGGCTTACAACAAAACTATTTCGTTAAATGAATTTTTACATTGATTTTATTGTTTTTGGTTGTAAATCAAACCATATTAGACAAAAATCCAAAAAAAAAATAGGACCCCAAGTACTTACACCCAAAATTTTCGAGTCCTAGTAGATTCTGGTTGAAATGGGCTTACAACAAAACTATTTCGTTAAATGAATTATTACATTGATTTTATTGTTTTTGGTTGTGAATCAAACCATATTAGACAAAAATCCAAAAAAAAATCGGACTCCAAGTACTTACACAAAAAATTTTCGAGTCCTAGTAGATTCTGGTTGAAATGGGCTTACATCAAAACTATTACGTTACATAAATTTTTACATTGATTTTATTGTTTTTAGTTGTGAATCAAACCATATTAGACAAAAATCCATAAAAAACAAAATCGGACCCCAAGTACTTACACCCAAAATTTTCGAGTCCTAGTAGATTCTGGTTGAAATGGGCTTACAACAAAACTATTTCGTTAAATCAATTTTTACAATGAGTTTATTGTTTTTGGTTGTGAATCAAACCATATTAGACAAATATCCAAAAAAACAATCGAACCCCAAGTACTTACAACCAAAATTTTCGAGTCCTAGTAGATTCTGGTTGAAATGGGCTTACAACAAAACCATTTCGTTAAATGAATTTTTACATTGATTTTATTGTTTTTGGTTGTGAATCAAAGCATATTAGAAAAAAAAAAAATCGGACCCCAAGTACTTACAGCCAAAATTTTCGAGTCCTAGTAGATTCTGGTTGAAATGGGCTTACAACAAAACTATTTCGTTAAATGAATTTTTACATTGATTTTATTGTTTTTGGTTGTGAATCAAACCATATTAGACAAAAATTAAAAAAAAAAATCGGACCCCAAGTACTTACACCCAACATTTTCGAGTCCTAGTAGATTCTGGTTATAATGGGCTTACAACAAAACTATTTCGTTAAATGAATTTTTACATTGATTTTATTGTTTTTGGTTGTGAATCAAACCATATTAGACAAAAATCCAAAAAAAAAAATCGGACCACAAGTACTTTCACCTAAAATTTTCGAGTCCTTGAAGATTCTGGTTGAAATGGGCTTACAACAAAACTATTTCGTTAAATGAATTTTACATTGATTTTACTGTTTTTGGTTGTGAATCAAAGCATATTAGACAAAAATAAAAAAAAAAAATCGGACCCCAAGTACTTACACCCAAAATTTTCGAGTCCTAGTAGATTCTGGTTGAAATGGGCTTACAACAAAACTATTTCGTTAAATGAATTTTTACATTGATTTTATTGTTTTTGGTTGTGAATCAAACCATATTAGAAAAAAATCCAAAATAAAAAAATCGGACCCCAAGTACTTACACCCAAAATTTTCGAGTCCTAGTAGATTCTGTTTGATTTGGGCTTACAACAAAACTATTTCGTTAAATGAATTTTTACATTGATTTTATTGTTTTTGGTTGTGAATCAAACCATATTAGACAAAAATTCAAAAAAAAATCGGACCCCAAGTGCTTTCACCCAAAATTTGCGAGTAATAGTAGATTCTGGTTGAAATGGGCTTACAACAAAACTATTTCGTTAAATGAATTTTTACATTGATTTTATTGTTTTTGGTTGTGAATGAAACCATATTAGACAAAAATCCAAAAAAAAAATCGGACCCCAAGTGCTTTCACCCAAAATTTTCGAGTAATAGTAGATTCTGGTTGAAATGGGCTTACAACAAAACTATTTCGTTAAATGAATTTTTACATCGATTTTATTGTTTTCGGTTGTGAATCAAACCATATTAGACAAAAATAAAAAAAAATAAAAAAATCGGACCCCAAGTACTTACACCCAAAATTTTCGAGTCCTAGTAGATTCTGGTTGAAATGGGCTTACAACAAAACTATTTCGTTAAATGAATTTTTACATTGATTTTATTGTTTTTGGTTGTGAATCAAACCATATTAGACAAAAATCAAAAAAAAAAAAAATCGGACCCCTAGTGCGTACACCCAAAATTTTCGAGTCCTAGTAGATTCTGGTTGAAATGGGCTTACAACAAAACTATTTCGTTAAATGAATTTTTACATAGATTTTATTGTTTTTGGTTGTGAATCAAAGCATATTAGACAAAAATCCAGGAAAAAAAAATTGGACCCCAAGTACTTACACCCAAAATTTTCGAGTCCTAGTAGATTCTGGTTGAAATGTTCTTACAACAAAACTATTTCGTTAAATGAATTTTTACATTGATTTTATTGTTTTTGGTTGTGAATCAAACCATATTAGACAAAAATCCAAAAAAAAATCGGACCCCAAGTACTTACACCCAAAATTTTCGAGTCCTAGTAGATTCTGGTTGAAATGGGCTTACAACAAAACTATTTCGTTAAATGAATTTTTACATTGATTTTATTGTTTTTGGTTGTGAATCAAACCATATTAGACAAAAATTCAAAAAAAAAAAATCGGACCCCAAGTACTTACACCCAAAATTTTCGAGTCCTAGTAGATTCTGGTTGAAATGGGCTTACAACAAAACTATTTCGTTAAATTAATTTTACATTGATTTTATTGTTTTTGGTTGTGAATCAAACCATATAAGACAAAAATCCAAAAAAAAAATCGGACCCCAAGTACTTACACCCAAAATTTTCGAGTCCTAGTAGATTCTGGTTGAAATGGGCTTACAACAAAACTATTTTGTTAAATGAATTTTTACATTGATTTTACTGTTTTTGGTTGTGAATCAAACCATATTAGACAAAAATCAAAAAAAAAAAATCGGACTCCAAGTACTTACACCCAAAATTTTCGAGTAGTAGGAGATTCTGGTTGAAATGGGCTTACAACAAAACTATTTCGTTAAATGAATTTTTACATTGATTTTATTGTTTTTGGTTGTGAATCAAACCATATTAGACAAAAATCCAAAAAACAAAAATCGAACCCCAAGTACTTACACCCAAAATTTTCGAGTCCTAGTAGATTCTGGTTGAAATTGGCTTACAACAAAACTATTTCGTTAAATGAATTTTTACATTGATTTTATTGTTTTTGGTTGTGAATAAAACCATATTAGACAAAAATCCAAAAAAAAATCGGACCCCAAGTACTTACACCCAAAATTTTCGAGTCCTAGTAGATTCTGGTTGTAATGGGCTTACAACAAAACTATTTCGTTAAATGAATTTTTACATTGATTTCATTGTTTTTGGTTGTGAATCAAACCATATTAGACAAAAATCCAAAAAAAAAAAATCGGACCCCAAGCACTTACACCCAAAATTTTCGAGTCCTAGTAGATTATGGTTGAAATGGGCTTACAACAAAACTATTTCGTTAAATAAATTTTTACATTGATTTTATTGTTTTTGGTTGTGAATCAATCCATATTAGACAAAAATTCAAAAAAAAAATCGGACCCCAAGTACTTACACCCAAAATTTTCGAGTCCTAGTAGATTCTGGTTATAATGGGCTTACAACAAAACTATTTCGTTAAATGAATTTTTACATTGATTTTATTGTTTTTGGTTGTGAATTAAACCATATTAGACAAAAATCCAAAAAAAAAAAAATCGGACCCCAAGTACTTACACCCAAAATTTTCGAGTCCTAGTAGATTCTGGTTGAAATGGGCTTACAACAAAACTATTTCGTTAAATTAATTTTTACATTGATTTTATTGTTTTTGGTTGTGAATCAAAGCATATTAGACAAAAATCAAAAAAAAAATCGGACCCCAAGTACTTACACCCAACATTTTCGAGTCCTAGTAGGTTCTGGTTATAATGGGCTTACAACAAAACTATTTCGTTAAATGAATTTTTACATTGATTTTATTATTTATGGTTGTGAATCAAACCATATTAGACAAAAATCCAAAAAAAAAATCGGACCCCAAGTACTTACACCCAAAATTTTCGAGTCCTAGTAGATTCTGGTTGAAATAAGCTTACAATTACTACACCCAAGTACCAAGTACTTACACCCAAAAATTTTCGAGTCCTAGTAGATTCTGGTTGAAATTGGCTTACAACAAAACTATTTCGTTAAATGAATTTTTACATTGATTTTATTGTTTTTGGTTGTGAATCAATATTAGAAAAAAACCAAAAAAAAAATCGGACCCCAAGTACTTACACCCAAAATTTTCGAGTCCTAGTAGATTCTGGTTGAAATGGGCTTACAACAAAACTATTTCGTTAAATGAATTTTTACATTGATTTTATTGTTTTTGGTTGTGAATCAAACCATATTAGGCAAAAATCCAAAAAAAAAAAATCGGACCCCAAGCACTTACACCCAAAATTTTCGAGTCCTAGTAGATTCTGGTTGAAATGGGCTTACAACAAAACTATTTCGTTAAATGAATTTTTACATTGATTTTATTGTTTTTGGTTGAGAATCAAACCATATTAGACAAAAATCCAAAAAAAAAAAAATACGGACCCCAAGTACTTACACCAAAAATTTTCGAGTCCTAGTAGATTCTGGTTGAAATGGGCTTACAACAAAACTATTTCGTTAAATGAATTTTTACATTGATTTTATTGTTTTTTGGTTGTGAATCAAACCATATTAGACAAAAATCCAAAAAAAAAATCGGACCCCAAGTACTAACACAGAAAATTTTCGAGTCCTAGTAGATTCTGGTTTAAATGGGCTTACAACAAAACTAGTTCGTTAAAAGAATTTTTACATTGATTTTATTGTTTTTGGTTGTGAATCAAACCACATTAGACAAAAATCCAAAAAAAAAAAATCGGACCTAAGTACTTACACCCAAAATTTTTGAGTCCTAGTAGATTCTGGTTGAAATGGGCTTACAACAAAACTATTTCGTTAAATGAATTTTTACATTGATTTTATTGTTTTTGGTTGTTGAATCAAACCATATTAGACAAAAATCCAAAAAAAAAATCGGACCCCAAGTACTTACACCCAAAATTTTTGAGTAGTAGGAGATTCTGGTTGAAATGGGCTTACAACAAAACTATTTCGTTAAATGAATTTTTACATTGATTTTATTGTTTTTGGTTGTGAATCAATATTAGACAAAAATCAAAAAAAAAATCGGACCCCAAGTACTTACACCCAAAATTTTCGAGTCCTAGTAGATTCTGGTTATAATAGGCTTACAACAAAACTATTTCGTTAAATGAATTTTTACATTGATTTTATTGTTTTTGGTTGTGAATCAAACCATATTAGACAAAAATCCAAAAAAAAAATCGGACCCCAAGTACTTACACCCAAAATTTTCGAGTCCTAGTAGATTCTGGTTGAAATGGGCTTACAACAAAACTATTTCGTTAAATGAATTTTACATTGATTTTATTGTTTTTGGTTGTGAATCAAAGCATATTAGACAAAAATCAAAAAAAAAAATCGGACCCCAAGTACTTACACCCAAAATTTTCGAGTCCTAGTAGATTCTGGTTGAAATGGGCTTACAACAAAACTATTTCGTTAAATGAATTTTTACATTGATTTTATTGTTTTTGGTTGTGAATCAAACCATATTAGAAAAAATCCAAAATAAAACGGACCCCAAGTACTTACACCCAAAATTTTCGAGTCCTAGTAGATTCTGGTTGAATTGGGCTTACAACAAAACTATTTCGTTAAATGAATTTTTACATTGATTTTATGGTTTTTGGTTGTGAATCAAACCATATTAGACAAAAATTCAAAAAAAAAATCGGACCCCAAGTGCTTTCACCCAAAATTTTCGAGTCCTAGTAGATTCTGGTTGAAATGGGCTTACAACAAAACTATTTCGTTAAATGAATTTTTACATTGATTTTATTGTTTTTGGTTGTGAATCAAACCATATTAGACAAAAATTCAAAAAAAAAATCGGACCCCAAGTACTTACACCCAAAATTTTCGAGTCCTAGTAGATTCTGGTTGAAATGGGCTTACAACAAAACTATTTCTTTAAATGAATTTTTACATTGACTTTATTGTTTTTGGTTGTGAATCAAAACATATTAGACAAAAATCCAAAAAAAAAAAAAATCGGACCCCAAGTACTTACACCCAAAATTTTCGAGTCCTAGTAGATTCTGGTTGAAATGGGCTTACAATAAAACTATTTCGTTAAATGAATTTTTACATCGATTTTATTGTTTTTGGTTGTGAATCAAACCATATTAGACAAAAATCCAAAAAAAAATCGGACCTCAAGTACTTACACAGAAAATTTTCGAGTCCTAGTAGATTCTTGTTGAAATGGGCTTACAACAAAACTAGTTCGATAAATGAATTTTTACATTGATTTTATTGTTTTTGGTTGTGAATCAAACCACATTAGGCAAAAATCCAAAAAAAAAAAAATCGGACCCCAAGAACTAACACCCAAAATATTCGAGCCCTAGTAGATTCTGGTTGAAATGGGCTTAAAACAAAACTATTTCGTTAAATGAATTTTTTCATTGATTTTATCGTTTTTGGTTGTGAATCAAACCATATTAGACAAAAATCCAAAAAAAAAATTGGGCCCCAAGTACTTACACCCAAAATTTTTGAGTAGTAGGAGATTCTGGTTGAAATGGGCTTACAACAAAACTATTTCGTTAAATGAATTTTTACATTGATTTTATTGTTTTTGGTTGTGAATCAAACCATATTAGACAAAAATCAAAAAAAAAATCAGACCCCAAGTACTTACACCCAAAATTTTCGAGTCCTAGTAGATTCTGGTTGAAATGGGCTTACAACAAAACTATTTCGTTAAATGAATTTTTACATTGATTTTATTGTTTTTGGTTGTGAATCAAACCATATTAGACAAAAATCCAAAAAAAAAAAATCGGACCCCAAGTACTTACACCCAAAATTTTTGAGTAGTAGGAGATTCTGGTTGAAATGGGCTTACAACAAAACTATTTCGTTAAATGAATTTTTACATTGATTTTATTGTTTTTGGTTGTGAATCAAACCATATTAGACAAAAATCCAAAAAAAAAAATCGGACCCCAAGCACTTACACCCAAAATTTTCGAGTCCTAGTAGATTCTGGTTGAAATGGGCTTACAACAAAACTATTTCGTTAAATGAATTTTTACATTGATTTTATTGTTTTTGGTTGTGAATCAAACCATATTAGACAAAAATCCAAAAAAAAAAAATCGGACCCAAGTACTTACACCCAACATTTTCGAGTCCTAGTAGATTCTGGTTGAAATGGGCTTACAACAAAACTATTTCGTTAAATGAATTTTTACATTGATTTTATTGTTTTTGGTTGTGAATCAAAGCATATTAGACAAAAATCAAAAAAAAAAAAATCGGACCCCAAGTACTTACACCCAAAATTTTTGAGTAGAAGGAGATTCTGGTTGAAATGGGCTTACAACAAAACTATTTCGTTAAATGAATTTTTACATTGATTTTATTGTTTTTGGTTGTGAGTCAAACCATATTAGACAAAAATCCAAAAAAAAAAAAATCGGACCCCAAGTACTTACACCCAAAATTTTCGAGTCCTAGTAGATTCTGGTTGAAATGGGCTTACAACAAAACTATTTCGTTAAATGAATTTTTACATTGATTTTATTGTTTTTGGTTGAGAATCAAACCATATTAGACAAAAATCCAAAAAAAAAATCGGACCCCAAGTACTTACACCCAAAATTTTCGTGTCCTAGTAGATTCTAGTTGAAATGGGCTTACAACAAAACTATTTCGTTAAATGAATTTTTACATTGATTTTATTGTTTTTGGTTGTGAATCAAACCATATTAGACAAAACTCCAATAAAAAAAAAAAAATCGGACCCCAAGTACTTACACCCAAAATTTTCGAGTCCTAGTAGATTCTGGTTGAAATGGGCTTACAAAAAAACTATTTCGTTAAATGAATTTTTACATTGATTTTATTGTTTTTGCAAAAAAAAAATCGGACCCCAAGTACTTACACCCAAAATTTTCGAGTCCTAGTAGATTCTGGTATAAATGGGCTTACAACAAAACTATTTCGTTAAATGAATTTTTACTTTGATTTTATTGTTTTTGGTTGTGAATCAAACCATATTAGACAAAAATCCAAAAAAAAATCGGACCCCAAGTACTTACACCCAAAATTTTTGAGTAGTAGGAGATTCTGGTTGAAATGGGCTTCAACAAAACTATTTCGTTAAATGAATTTTTACATTGATTTTATTGTTTTTGGTTGTGAGTCAAACCATATTAGACAAAAATCCAAAAAAAAAAAATCGGACCCCAAGTACTTACACCCAAAATTTTCGAGTCCTAGTAGATTCTGGTTGAAATGGGCTTACAACAAAACTATTTCGTTAAATGAATTTTTACATTGATTTTATTGTTTTTGGTTGTGAATCAAACCATATTAGAAAAAAATCCAAAATAAAAAAATCGGACCCCAAGTACTTACACCCAAAATTTTCGAGTCCTAGTAGATTCTGGTTGAATTGGGCTTACAACAAAACTATTTCGTTAAATGAATTTTTACATTGATTTTATTGTTTTTGGTTGTGAATCAAACCATATTAGACAAAAATTCAAAAAAAAAATCGGACCCCAAGTGCTTTCACCCAAAATTTTCGAGTCCTAGTAGATTCTGGTTGAAATGGGCTTACAACAAAACTATTTCGTTAAATGAATTTTTACATTGATTTTATTGTTTTTGGTTGTGAATCAAACCATATTAGACAAAAATCCAAAAAAAAAATCGGACCCCAAGTACTTACACCCAAAATTTTCGAGTCCTAGTAGATTCTGGTTGAAATGGGCTTACAACAAAACTATTTCGTTAAATGAATTTTTACATTGATTTTATTGTTTTTGGTTGTGAATCAAAGCATATTAGACAAAAATCCAAAAGAAAAATCGGACCCCAAGTACTAACACCCAAAATTTTCGAGTTCTAGTAGATTCTGGTTGAAATGTGCTTACAATAAAACTATTTCGTTAAATGAATTTTTACATCGATTTTATTGTTTTTGGTTGTGAATCAAACCATATTAGACAAAAATCAAAAAAAAAAAAAATCGGACCCCAAGTACTTACACCCAAAATTTTCGAGTCCTAGTAGATTCTGGTTGAAATGGGCTTACAACAAAACTATTTCTTTAAATGAATTTTTACATTGATTTTATTGTTTTGGGTTGTGAATCAAACCATATTAGACAAAAATCCAAAAAAAAAATCGGACCCCAAGCACTTACACCCAAAAATTTCGAGTCCTAGTAGATTCTGGTTGAAATGGGCTTACAACAAAACTATTTCGTTAAATGAATTTTTACATTGATTTTATTGTTTTTGGTTGTGAATCAAACCATATTAGACAAAAATCCAAAAAAAAAAAAAATACGGACCCCAAGTACTTACACCAAAAATTTTCGAGTCCTAGTAGATTCTGGTTGAAATGGGCTTACAACAAAACTATTTCGTTAAATGAATTTTTACATTGATTTTATTGTTTTTGGTTGTGAATCAAACCATATTAGACAAAATTCCAAAAAAAAATCGGACCTCAAGTACTTACACAGAAAATTTTCGAGTCCTAGTAGATTCTTGTTGAAATGGGCTTACAACAAAACTAGTTCGATAAATGAATTTTTACATTGATTTTATTGTTTTTGGTTGTGAATCAAACCACATTAGGCAAAAATCCAAAAAAAAAAAATCGGACCCAAGTACTTACACCCAAAATTTTCGAGTTCTAGTATATTCTGGTTGAAATGGGCTTAAAACAAAACTATTTCGTTAAATGAATTTTTTCATTGATTTTATTGTTTTTGGTTGTGAATCAAACCATATTAGACAAAAATCCAAAAAAAAAATCGGACCCAAGTACTTACACCCAAAATTTTTGAGTAGTAGTAGATTCTGGTTGAAATGGGCTTACAACAAAACTATTTCGTTAAATGAATTTTTACATTGAGTTTATTGTTTTTGGTTGTGAATCAAACCATATTAGACAAAAATCAAAAAAAAAATCGGACCCCAAGTACTTACACCCAAAATTTTCGAGTCCTAGTAGATTCTGGTTGAAATGGGCTTACAACAAAACTATTTCGTTAAATGAATTTTTACATTAATTTTATTGTTTTTGGTTGTGAATCAAACCATATTAGACAAAAATCCAAAAATAAAAATCGGACCCAAGTACTTACACCCAAAATTTTCGAGTCCTAGTAGATTCTGGTTGAAATGGGCTTACAACAAAACTATTTCGTTAAATGAATTTTTACATTGATTTTATTGTTTTTGGTTGTGAATCAAAGCATATTAGACAAAAATCCAAAAAAAAAAATCGGGCCCCAAGTACTTACACCCAAAATTTTTGAGTAGTAGGAGATTCTGGTTGAAATGGGCTTACAACAAAACTATTTCGTTAAATGAATTTTTACATTGATTTTATTGTTTTTGGTTGTGAGTCAAACCATATTAGACAAAAATCCAAAAAAAAAAAATCGGACCCCAAGTACTTACACCCAAAATTTTCGAGTCCTAGTAGATTCTGGTTGAAATGGGCTTACAACAAAACTATTTCGTTAAATGAATTTTTACATTGATTTTATTGTTTTTGGTTGAGAATCAAACCATTTTAGACAAAAATCCAAAAAAAAAATCGGACCCCAAGGACTTACACCCAAAATTTTCGTGTCCTAGTAGATTCTAGTTGAAATGGGCTTACAACAAAACTATTTCGTTAAATGAATTTTTACATTGATTTTATTGTTTTTGGTTGTGAATCAAACCATATTAGACAAAAATCCAATAAAAAAAAAAAAATCGGACCCCAAGTACTTACACCCAAAATTTTCGAGTCCTAGTAGATTCTGGTTGAAATGGGCTTACAAAAAAACTATTTCGTTAAATGAATTTTTACATTGATTTTATTGTTTCTGCTTGTGAATCAAACCATGTTAGACAAATATTCAAAAAAAAAAAAATCGGACCCCAAGTACTTACACCCAAAATTTTCGAGTATTAGTAGATTCTGGTATAAATGGGCTTACAACAAAACTATTTCGTTAAATGAATTTTTACATTGATTTTATTGTTTTTGGTTGTGAATCAAACCATATTAGACAAAAATCCAAAAAAAAATCGGACCCCAAGTATTTACACCCAAAATTTTTGAAAAGAAGAAGATTCTGGTTGAAATGGGCTTACAACAAAACTATTTCGTTAAATGAATTTTTACATTGATTTTATTGTTTTTGGTTGTGAGTCAAACCATATTAGACAAAAATCCAAAAAAAAAATCGGACCCCAAGTACTTACACCCAAAATTTTCGAGTCCTAGTAGATTCTGGTTGAAATGGGCTTACAACAAAACTATTTCGTTAAATGAATTTTTACATTGATTTTATTGTTTTTGGTTGTGAATCAAACCATGTTAGACAAACATCCAAAAAAAAAATCGGACCCCAAGTACTTACACACAAATCTTTCGAGTCCTTGTAGATTCTGGTATAAATGGGCTTACAACAAAACTATTTCGTTAAATGAATTTTTACATTGATTTTATTGTTTTTGGTTGTGAATCAAAGCATATTAGACAAGAATCCAAAAAAAAAAAAAATTCGGACCCCAAGTACTTACACCCAAAATTTTTGAGTAGTAGTAGATTCTGTTTGAAATGCGCTTACAACAAAACTATTTCGTTAAATGAATTTTTACATTGATTTTATTGTTTTTGGTTGTGAATCAAACCATATTAGACAAAAATCCAATAAAAAAAAATCGGACCCCAAGTACTTACACCCAAAATTTTCGTGTCCTAGTAGATTCTAGTTGAAATGGGCTTACAACAAAACTATTTCGTTAAATGAATTTTTACATTGATTTTATTGTTTTTGGTTGAGAATCAAACCATATTAGACAAAAATCCAATAAAAAAAAAAATCGGACCCCAAGTACTTACACCCAAAATTTTCGAGTCCTAGTTGATTCTGGTTGAAATGGGCTTACAAAAAAAACTATTTCGTTAAATGAATTTTTACGTTGATTTTATTGTTTTTGGTTGTGAATCAAACCATATTAGACAAAAATTAAAAAAAAAAAAAATCGGACCAAAAGTACTTACACCCAAAATTTTCGAGTCCTAGTAGATTCTGGCTGAAATGGGCTTACAACAAAACTATTTCGTTAAATGAATTTTTACATTGATTTTATTGTTTTTGGTTGAGAATCAAACCATATTAGACAAAAATCCCAAAAAAAAAAATCGGACCCCAAGTACTTACACCCAAAATTTTCGTGTCCTAGTAGATTCTGGTTGAAATGGGCTTACAACAAAACTATTTCGTTAAATGAATTTTTACATTGATTTTATTGTTTTTGGTTGTGAATCAAACCATATTAGACAATAATCCAAAAAAAAAAAAAAATCGGACCCCAAGTACTTACACCCAAAATTTTCGAGTCCTAGTAGATTCTGGTTGAAATGGGCTTACAACAAAACTATTTCGTTAAATGAATTTTTACATTGATTTTATTGTTTTTGGTTGTGAATAAAACCATATTAGACAAAACTCCAAAAAAAAAATCGGACCCCAAGTACTTACACCCAAAATTTTCGTGTCCTAGTAGATTCTGGTTGAAATGGGCTTACAACAAAACTATTTCGTTAAATGAATTTTTACATTGATTTTATTGTTTTTGGTTGTGAATCAAACCATATTAAACAAAAATCAAAAAAAAAAAATCGGACCCCAAGTACTTACACCCAAAATTTCCGAGTCCTAGTAGATTCTGGTTGAAATGGGCTTACAACAAAACTATTTCGTTAAATGAATTTTTACATTGATTTTATTGTTTTTGCTTGTGAATCAAACCATATTAGACAAAAATCCAAAAAAAAAAAAAAAATCGGACCCCAAGTACTTACACCCAAAATTTTCGAGTCCTAGTAGATTCTGGTTGAAATGGGCTTAGAACAAAACTATTTCGTTAAATGAATTTTTACATTGATTTTATTGTTTTTGGTTGTGAATAAAACCATATTAGACAAAAATCCAAAAAAAAAAATCGGACCCCAAGTACTTACACCCAAAATTTTCGAGTCCTAGTAGATTCTGGTTGAAATGGGCTTACAACAAAACTATTTCGTTAAATGAATTTTTACATTGATTTTATTGTTTTTGGTTTTGAATCAAACCATATTAGACAAAAATCCAAAAAAAAAAAACGGGACCCCAAGTATTTACACCCAAAATTTTCGAGTCCTAGTAGATTCTGGTTGAAATGGGCTTACAACAAAACTATTTCGTTAAATGAATTTTAACATTGATTTTATTACAATTTGATTTTATTGTTTTTAAAATAAAAAATTTCATATTATTGTTTTTGGTTGTGATTTTAAATCTACTAGGACTCAAAAATTTTGGGTCCGATTTTTTTTTAGATTTTTTCTAATATGGTTTGATTCACAACCGAAAACAATAAAATCAATGTAAAAAATCATTTAACGAAATAGTTTTGTTGTAAGCCCATTTCAACCAGAATCTACTAGGTCTCGAAAATTTTGGGTGTAAGTACTTGGGGTCCGATTTTTTTTATTTTTTTAATTTTTGTCTTATGTGGTTTGATTCACAATTAAAAACAATAAAATCAATGTAAAAATTCATTAAACGAAATAGTTTTGTTGTAAGCCCATTTCAACCAGAATCTACTAGGACTCGAAAATTTTGGGTGTAAGTACTTGGGGTCCGATTTTATTTTTTTGGATTTTTGTCTAATATGGTTTGATTCACAACCAAAAACAATAAGGTCAATGTAAAAATTCATTTAACGAAATAGTTTTGTTGTAAGCCCATTTCAACCAGGATCTACTAAGACTCGAAAATTTTGGGTGTAAGTACTTGGGGTCCGATTTTTTTTTGGATTTTTGTCTAATATGGTTTGATTCACAACCAAAAACAATAAAATCAATGTAAAATTCATTTAACGAAATAGTTTTGTTGTAAGCCCATTTCAACCAGAATCTACTAGGACTCGAAAATTTTGGGTGTAAGTACTTGAGGTCCGATTTTTTTTTTGGATTTTTGTCTAATATGGTTTGATTCACAACCAAAAACAATAAAATCAATGTAAAAATTCATTTAACGAAATAGTTTTGTTGTAAGCCCATTTCAATTAGAATCTACTAGGACTCGAAAATTTTGGGTGTAAGTACTTGGGGTCCGGTTTTTTTTTGGATTTTTGTCTAATATGGTTTGATTCACAACCAAAAACAATAAAATAAATGTAAAAATTCATTTAACGAAATAGTTTTTGTTGTAAGCCCATTTCAACCAGAATCTACTAGGACTCGAAAATTTTGGGTGTAAGTACTTGGGGTCCGATTTTTTTTTTTGGATTTTTGTCTAATATGGTTTGATTCACAACCAAAAACAATAAAATCAATGTAAAAATTCATTTAAAGAAATAGGTTTGTTGTAAGCCCATTTCAACCAGAATCTACTAGGACACGAAAATTTTGGGTGTAAGTACTTGGGGTCCGATTTCTTTTTATTTTTGTCTAATATGGTTTGATTCACAACCAAAAACAATAAAATCAATGTAAAAATTCATTTAACGAAATAGTTTTGTTGTAAGCCCATTACAACCAGAATCTATTAGGACTCGAAAATTTTGGGTGTAAGTACTTGGTGTTAATTTTTTTTATTTTTGGATTTTTGTCTAATATGGTTTGATTCACAACCAAAAACAATAAAATCCATGTAAAAATTCATTTAACGAAATAGTTTTGTTGTAATCCCATTTCAACCAGAATCTACTAGGACTCGAAAATTTTGGGTGTAAGTACTTGGGGTCCGATTTTTTTTTGAATTTTTGTCTAATATGGTTTGATTCACAACCAAAAACAATAAAATCAATTTAAAAATTCATTTAACGAAATAGTTTTGTTGTAAGCCCATTTCAACCAGAATCTACTAGGACTCGAAAATTTTGGGTGTAAGTACTTGGGATCCGATTTTTTTTTTTTTGGATTTTTGTCTAATATTATTTGATTCACAACCAAAAACCATAAAATCAATGTAAAAATTCATTTAACGAAATAGTTTTGTTGTAAGCCCATTTCAACCAGAATCTACTAGGACTCGAAAATTTTGGGTGTAAGTACTTGGGATCCGATTTTTTTTTTGGATTTTTGTCTAATATGGTTTGATTCACAACCAAAAACAATAAAATCAATGTAAAAATTCATTTAACGAAATAGTTTTGTTGTAAACCCATTTCAACCAGAATCTACTAGGACTCGAAAATTTTGGGTGTAAGTACTTGGGGTCCGTTTTTTTGTCTAATATGGTTTGATTCACAACCAAAAACAATAAAATCAATGTAAAAATTCATTTAACGAAATAGTTTTGTTGTAAGCCCATTTCAACCAGAATCTACTAGGACTCGAAAATTTTGGGTGTAAGTACTTGGGGTCCGTTTTTTTGTCTAATATGGTTTGATTCACAACCAAAAACAATAAAATCAATGTAAAAATTCATTTAACGAAATAGTTTTGTTGTAAGCCCATTTCAACCAGAATCTTCTAGGACTCGAAAATTTTGGGTGTAAGTACTTGGGTCCGATTTTTTTTTTTTTTTGGATTTTTGTCTAATATGGTTTGATTCACAACCAAAAACAATAAAATCAATGTAAAAATTCATTTAACGAAATAGTTTTGTTGTAAGCCCATTTCAACCAGAATCTACTAAGACTCGAAATTTTTGGGTGTAAGTACTTGGGGTCCAATTTTTTTTTGTGGATTTTTGTCTAATATGGTTTGATTCACAACCAAAAACAATAGAATTAATGTAAAAATTCATTTAACGAAATAGTTTTGTTGTAAGCACATTTCAACCAGAATCTACTAGGTCTCGAAAATTTTGGGTGTAAGTACTTGGGGTCCGATTTTTTTAATTTTTGGCTTTTTGTCTAATATGGTTTGATTCACAACCAAAAACAATAAAATCAATGTAAAAATTCATTTAACAAATTGTTTTGTTGTAAGCCCATTTCAACCAGAATCTACTAGGACTCGAAAATTTTGGGTGTAAGTACTTGGGATCCGATTTTTTTTTTTGGATTTTTGTCTAATATGGTTTGATTCACAACCAAAAACAATAAAATCATTGTTAAAATTCATTTAACGAAATAGTTTTGGTGTAAGTACTTGGGTTCCGTTTTTGTTTTTTGGATTTTTGTCTAATATGGTTTGATTCACAACTAAAAACAATAAAATCAATGTAAAAATTCATTTAACGAAATAGTTTTTGTTGTAAGCCCATTTCAATTAGAATCTACAAGGACTCGAAAATTTTGGGTGTAAGTACTTGGGGTCCGGTTTTTTTTTGGATTTTTGTCTAATATGGTTTGATTCACAACCAAAAACAATAAAATAAATGTAAAAATTCATTTAACGAAATATTTTTTGTTGTAAGCCCATTTCAACCAGAATCTACTAGGACTCGAAAATTTTGGGTGTAAGTACTTGGGGTCCGATTTTTTTTTTTGGATTTTTGTCTAATATGGTTTGATTCACAACCAAAAACAATAAAATCAATGTAAAAATTCATTTAAAGAAATAGGTTTGTTGTAAGCCCATTTCAACCAGAATCTACTAGGACTCGAAAATTTTGGGTGTAAGTACTTGGGGTCCGATTTCTTTTTATTTTTGTCTAATATGGTTTGATTCACAACCAAAAGCAATAAAATCAATGTAAAAATTCATTTAACGAAATAGTTTTGTTGTAAGCCCATTTCAACCAGAATCTATTAGGACTCGAAAATTTTGGGTGTAAGTACTTGGTGTTTGATTTTTTTTATTTTTGGATTTTTGTCTAATATGGTTTGATTCACAACCAAAAACAATAAAATCAATGTAAAAATTCATTTAACGAAATAGTTTTGTTGTAATCCCATTTCAACCAGAATCTACTAGGACTCGAAAATTTTGGGTGTAAGTACTTGGGGTCCGATTTTTTTTTTGAATTTTTGTCTAATATGGTTTGATTCACAACCAAAAACAATAAAATCAATTTAAAAATCCATTTAACGAAATAGTTTTGTTGTAAGCCTATTTCAACCAGAATCTACTAGGACTCGAAAATTTTGGGTGTAAGTACTTGGGATCCGTTTTTTTTTTTGGATTTTTGTCTAATATTATTTGATTCACAACCAAAAACCATAAAATCAATGTAAAAATTCATTTAACGAAATAGTTTTGTTGTAAGCCCATTTCAACCAGAATCTACTAGGACTCGAAAATTTTGGGTGTAAGTACTTGGGATCCGATTTTTTTTTTGGATTTTTGTCTAATATGGTTTGATTCACAACCAAAAACAATAAAATCAATGTAAAAATTCATTTAACGAAATAGTTTTGTTGTAAACCCATTTCAACCAGAATCTACCAGGACTCGAAAATTTTGGGTGTAAGTACTTGGGGTCCGTTTTTTTGTCTAATATGGTTTGATTCACAACCAAAAACAATAAAATCAATGTAAAAATTCATTTAACGAAATAGTTTTGTTGTAAGCCCATTTCAACCAGAATCTACTAGGACTCGAAAATTTTGGGTGTAAGTACTTGGGGTCCGTTTTTTTGTCTAATATGGTTTGATTCACAACCAAAAACAATAAAATCAATGTAAAAATTCATTTAACGAAATAGTTTTGTTGTAAGCCCATTTCAACCAGAATCTTCTAGGACTCGAAAATTTTGGGTGTAAGTACTTGGGTCCGATTTTTTTTTTTTTTTTGGATTTTTGTCTAATATGGTTTGATTCACAACCAAAAACAATAAAATTAATGTAAAAATTCATTTAACGAAATAGTTTTGTTGTAAGCCCATTTCAACCAGAATCTACTAAGACTCGAAATTTTTGGGTGTAAGTACTTGGGGTCCAATTTTTTTTTGTGGATTTTTGTCTAATATGGTTTGATTCACAACCAAAAACAATAGAATTAATGTAAAAATTCATTTAACGAAATAGTTTTGTTGTAAGCACATTTCAACCAGAATCTACTAGGTCTCGAAAATTTTGGGTGTAAGTACTTGGGGTCCGATTTTTTTAATTTTTGGCTTTTTGTCTAATATGGTTTGATTCACAACCAAAAACAATAAAATCAATGTAAAAATTCATTTAACAAATTGTTTTGTTGTAAGCCCATTTCAACCAGAATCTACTAGGACTCGAAAATTTTGGGTGTAAGTACTTGGGATCCGATTTTTTTTTTTGGATTTTTGTCTAATATGGTTTGATTCACAACCAAAAACAATAAAATCAATGTAAAAATTCATTTAACGAAATAGTTTTGTTGAAAGTCCATTTCAACCAGAATCTACTAGGACTCGAAAATTTTGGGTGTAAGTACTTGGGGTCCGATTTTTTTTGGATTTTTGTCTAATATGGTTTGATTCACAACCAAAAACAATAAAATCAATGTAAAAATTCATTTAACGAAATAGTTTTGTTGTAAGCCCATTTCAACCAGAATCTACTAGGACTCGAAAATTATGGGTGTAAGTACTTGGGGTCCGATTTTTTTTTGGATTTTTGTCTAATATGGTTTGATTCACAACCAAAAACAATAAAATCAATGTTAAAATTCATTTAACGAAATAGTTTTGTTGTAAGCCCATTTCAACCAGAATCTACTAGGACTCGAAAATTATGGGTGTAAGTACTTGGGGTCCGATTTTTTTTTGATTTTTGTCTAATATGGTTTGATTCACAACCAAAAACAATAAAATCAATGTAAAAATTCATTTAACAAAATAGTTTTGTTGTAAGCCCATTTCAACCAGAATCTCCTAGGACTCGAAAATTTTGGGTGTAAGTACTTGGGGACCAATTTTTTTTTTTTGGATTTTTGTCTAATGTGGTTTGATTCACAACCAAAAACAATAAAATCAATGTAAAAATTCATTTAACAAAATAGTTTTGTTGTAAGCTAATTTCAACCAGAATCTACTAGGACTCGAAAATTTTGGGTGTAAGTACTTGGGGTCTGATTTTTTTTTTTGGATTTTTGTCTATTATGGTTTGATTCACAACCAAAAACAATAAAATCAATGTAAAAATTCATTTAGCGAAATAGTTTTGATGTAAGCCCATTTCAACCAGAATCTACTAGGACTCGAAAATTTTGGGTGTAAGTACTTGGGGTCCGTTTTTTTTGGATTTTTGTCTAATATGGTTTGATTCACAACCAAAAACAATAAAATCAATTTAAAAATTCGTTTAACAAAAATATAGTTTTGTTGTAAGCCCATGTCAACCAGAACATCCTACTACTCGAAAATTTTGGGTGTAAGTACTTAGGGTTAGATTTTTTTTTTTGGATTTTTGTCTAATATGGTTTGATTCGCAACCAAAAACAATAAAATCAATGTAAAAATTCATTTAACGAAATAGTTTTGTTGTAAGCCCATTTCAACCAGAATCTACTAGGACTCGAAAATTTTGGGTGTAAGTACTTGGGGTCCGATTTTTTTTTTTTGGATTTTTGTCTAATATGGTTTGATTCACAACCAAAAACAATAAAATCAATGTAAAAATTCATTTAACGAAATAGCTTTGTTGTAAGCCCATTTCAACCAGAATCTACTAGGACTCGAAAATTTTGGGTGTAAGTACTTGGGGTCCGATTTTTTTTTTGGATTTTTGTCTAATATGGTTTGATTCACAACCAAAAACAATAAAATCAATGTAAAAATTCATTTAACGGAATAGTTTTGTTGTAAGCCCATTTCAACCAGAATCTTCTAGGACTCGAAAATTTTGGGTGTAAGTACTTGGGGTCCGATTTTTTTTTTGGATTATTGTCTAATATGCTTTGATTCACAACCAAAAACAATAAAATCAATGTAAAAATTCATTTAACGAAATAGATTTGTTGTAAGCCCATTTCAACCAGAATCTACTAGGACTCGAAAATTTTGGGTGTAAGTACTTGGGGTCCGATTTTTTTTTTGGATTTTTGTCTAATATGGTTTGATTCACAACCAAAAACAATAAAATCAATGTAAAAATTCATTTAACGAAATAGTTTTCTTGTAAGCCCATTTCAACCTGAATCTACTAGGACTCGAAAATTTGGGTGTAAGTACTTGGGGTCCGATTTTTTTTTTTGGATTTTTGTCTAATATGGTTTGATTTACAACCAAAAACAATAAAATCAATGTAAAAATTCATTTAACGAAATAGTTTTGTTGTAAGCCCATTTCAACCAGAATCTACTAGGACTCGAAAATTTTGGGTGTAAATACTTGGAGTCCGATTTTTTTTTTTTTTTTGGATTTTTGTCTAATATGGTTTAATTCACAACCAAAAACAATAAAATCAATGTAAAAATTCATTTAACGAAATAGTTTTGTTGTAAGCCCATTTCAACCAGAATCTACTAGGACTCGAAAATTTTGGGTGTAAGTACTTGGGGTCCGATTTTTTTTGGATTTTTGTCTAATATGGTTTGATTCACAACCAAAAACAATAAAATCAATGTAAAAATTCATTTAACGAAATAGTTTTGTTGTAAGCCCATTTCAACCAGAATCTACTAGGACTCGAAAATTATGGGTGTAAGTACTTGGGGTCCGATTTTTTTTGGATTTTTGTCTAATATGGTTTGATTTACAACCAAAAACAATAAAATCAATGTAAAAATTCATTTAACGAAATAGTTTTGTTGTAAGCCCATTTCAACCAGAATCTACTAGGACTCGAAAATTATGGGTGTAAGTACTTGGGGTCCGATTTTTTTTTGATTTTTGTCTAATAAGGTTTGATTCACAACCAAAAACAATAAAATCAATGTAAAAATTAATTTAACAAAATAGTTTTGTTGTAAGCCCATTTCAACCAGAATCTACTAGGACTCGAAAATTTTGGGTGTAAGTACTTGGGGACCAATTTTTTTTTTCTTGGATTTTTGTCTAATATGGTTTGATTCACAACCAAAAACAATAAAATCAATGTAAAAATTCATTTAACAAAATAGTTTTGTTGTAAGCTAATTTCAACCAGAATCTACTAGGACTCGAAAATTTTGGGTGTAAGTACTTGGGGTCTGATTTTTTTTTTTGGATTTTTGTCTATTATGGTTTGATTCACAACCAAAAACAATAAAATCAATGTAAAAATTCATTTAACGAAATAGTTTTGTTGTAAGCCCATTTCAACCAGAATCTACTAGGACTCGAAAATTTTGGGTGTAAGTACTTGGGGTCCGATTTTTTTTGGATTTTTGTCTAATATGGTTTGATTCACAACCAAAAACAATAAAATCAATGTAAAAATTCATTTAACGAAATAGTTTTGTTGTAAGCCCATTTCAACCAGAATCTACTAGGACTCGAAAATTATGGGTGTAAGTACTTGGGGTCCGATTTTTTTTGGATTTTTGTCTAATATGGTTTGATTCACAACCAAAAACAATAAAATCAATGTAAAAATTCATTTAACGAAATAGTTTTGTTGTAAGCCCATTTCAACCAGAATCTACTAGGACTCGAAAATTATGGGTGTAAGTACTTGGGGTCCGATTTTTTTTTGATTTTTGTCTAATATGGTTTGATTCACAACCAAAAACAATAAAATCAATGTAAAAATTCATTTAACGAAATAGTTTTGTTGTAAGCCCATTTCAACCAGAATCTACTAGGACTCGAAAATTATGGGTGTAAGTACTTGGGGTCCGATTTTTTTTTGATTTTTGTCTAATATGGTTTGATTCACAACCAAAAACAATAAAATCATTGTTAAAATTCATTTAACGAAATAGTTTTGGTGTAAGTACTTGGGGTCCGATTTTTTTTTTTTGGATTTTTGTCTAATATGGTTTGATTCACAACCAAAAACAATAAAATCAATGTAAAAATTCATTTAACGAAATAGTTTTGTTGTAAGCCCATTTCAACCAGAATCTACTAGGACTCGAAAATTTTGGGTGTAAGTACTTGGGGTCCGATTTTTTTTGGATTTTTGTCTAATATGGTTTGATTCACAACCAAAAACAATAAAATCAATGTAAAAATTCATTTAACGAAATAGTTTTGTTGTAAGCCCATTTCAACCAGAATCTACTAGGACTCGAAAATTATGGGTGTAAGTACTTGGGGTCCGATTTTTTTTGGATTTTTGTCTAATATGGTTTGATTCACAACCAAAAACAATAAAATCAATGTAAAAATTCATTTAACGAAATAGTTTTGTTGTAAGCCCATTTCAACCAGAATCTACTAGGACTCGAAAATTATGGGTGTAAGTACTTGGGGTCCGATTTTTTTTTTTATTTGGATTTTTGTCTAATATGGTTTGATTCACAACCAAAAACAATAAAATCAATGTAAAAATTCATTTAACAAAATAGTTTTGTTGTAAGCCCATTTCAACCAGAATCTCCTACTACTCGAAAATTTTGGGTGTAAGTACTTGGGGACCAATTTTTTTTTTCTTGGATTTTTGTCTAATATGGTTTGATTTACAACCAAAAACAATAAAATCAATGTAAAAATTCATTTAACAAAATAGTTTTGTTGTAAGCGCATTTCAACCAGAATCTACTACGACTCGAAAATTTTGGGTGTAAGTACTTGGGGTCTGATTTTTTTTTTTGGATTTTTGTCTATTTTGGTTTGATTCACAACCAAAAACAATAAAATCAATGTAAAAATTCATTTAACGAAATAGTTTTGTTGTAAGCCCATTTCAAAAAGAATCTACTAGGACTCGAAAATTTTGGGTGTAAGTACTTGGGGTCCGATTTTTTTTTTTGGATTTTTGTCTAATATGGTTTGATTCACAACCAAAAACAATAAAATCAATTTAAAAATTCGTTTAACAAAAATATAGTTTTGTTGTAAGCCCATTTCAACCAGAACATCCTACTACTCGAAAATTTTGGGTGTAAGTACTTGGGGTTCGATTTTTTTTTTTTTTTTTATTGGATTTTTGTCTAATATGGTTTGATTCACAACCAAAAACAATAAAATCAATGTAAAAATTCATTTAACGAAATAGTTTTGTTGTAAGCCCATTTCAACCAGAATCTACTAGGACTCGAAAATTTTGGGTGTAAGTACTTGGGGTCCGATTTTTTTTTGGATTTTTGTCTAATATGGTTTGGTTTACAACCAAAAACAATAAAATCAATGTAAAAATTCATTTAACGAAATAGTTTTGTTGTAAGCCCATTTCAACCAGAATCTACTAGGACTCGAAAATTTTGGGTGTAAGTACTTGGGGTCCGATTTTTTTTTTTGGATTTTTGTCTAATATGGTTTGATTCACAACCAAAAACAATAAAATCAATGTAAAAATTCATTTAACGGAATAGTTTTGTTGTAAGCCCATTTCAACCAGAATCTTCTAGGACTCGAAAATTTTGGGTGTAAGTACTTGGGGTCCGATTTTTTTTTGGATTTTTGTCTAATATGCTTTGATTCACAACCAAAAACAATAAAATCAATGTAAAAATTCATTTAACGAAATAGATTTGTTGTAAGCCCATTTCAACCAGAATCTACTAGGACTCGAAAATTTTGGGTGTAAGTACTTGGGGTCCGATTTTTTTTTTTGGATTTTTGTCTAATATGGTTTGATTCACAACCAAAAACAATAAAATCAATGTAAAAATTCATTTAACGAAATAGTTTTGTTGTAAGCCCATTTCAACCTGAATCTACTAGGACTCGAAAATTTGGGTGTAAGTACTTGGGGTCCGATTTTTTTTTTGGATTTTTGTCTAATATGGTTTGATTTACAACCAAAAACAATAAAATCAATGTAAAAATTCATTTAACGAAATAGTTTTGTTGTAAGCCCATTTCAACCAGAATCTACTAGGACTCGAAAATTTTGGGTGTAAATACTTGGAGTCCGATTTTTTTTTTTTTTTGGATTTTTGTGTAATATGGTTTAATTCACAACCAAAAACAATAAAATCAATGTAAAAATTCATTTAACGAAATAGTTTTGTTGTAAGCCCGTTTCAACCAGAATCTACTAGGACTCGAAATTTTTGGGTGTAAGTACTTGGGGTCCGATTTTTTTTTTTTTTTTTTTTTGTTTTATATGGTTTGATTCACAACCAAAAACAATAAAATCAATGTAAAAATTCATTTAACGAAATAGTTTTGTTGTAAGCCCATTTCAACCAGAGTCTACTATGACTTCAAAATTTTGGGTGTAAGTACTTAGGGTCCGATTTTTTTTTGGATTTTTGTCTAATATGGTTTGATTCACAACCAAAAACAATAAAATCAATGTAAAAATTCATTTAACGAAATAGTTTTTTTGTAAGCCCATTTCAACCAGAATCTCCTACTACTCGAAAATTTTCGGTGTAAGTACTTGGGGTCCGATTTTTTTTTTGGATTTTTGTCTAATATGGTTTGATTCACAACCAAAAACAATAAAATCAATGTAAAAATTCATTTAACGAAATAGTTTTGTTGTAAGCCCATTTCAACCAGAATTTCCTACTACTCGAAAATTTTGGGGTCCGATTTTTTTTTTGGATTTTTGTCTAATATGGTTTGATTCACAACCAAAAACAATAAAATCAATGTAAAAATTCATTTAACGAAATAGTTTTGTTGTAAGCCCATTTCAACTAGAATCTCCTACTACTCGAAAATTTTGGGTGTAAGTACTTGGGGTCCGATTTTTTTTTTGGATTTTTGTCTAATATGGTTTGATTCACAACCAAAAACAATAAAATCAATGTAAAAATTCATTTAACGAAATAGTTTTGTTGTAAGCCCATTTCAACCAGAATCTACTAGGACTCGAAAATTTTGATTATAAGTACTTGGGGTCCGATTTTTTTTTTTTTTGGTTTTTTGTCTAATATGATTTGATTCACAACCAAAAACAATAAAATCAATGTAAAAATTCATTTAACGGAATAGTTTTGTTGTAAGCCAATTTCAACTAGAGTCTACTAGGACTCGAAAATTTTGGGTGTAGACAACAGGGGTCCGATTTTTTTTTTGGATTTTTGTCTAATATGGTTTGATTCACAACCAAAAACAATAAAATCAATGTAAAAATTAATTTAACGAAATAGTTTTGTTGTAAGCCCATTTCAACCAGATTCTCCTACTACTCAAAAATTTTGGGTGTAAGTACTTGGAGTCCGATTTTTTTTTTCTTGGATTTTTGTCTAATATGGTTTGATTCACAACCAAAAACAATAAAATCAATTTAAAAATTCGTTTAACAAAAATATAGTTTTGTTGTAAGCCCATTTCAACCAGAACATCCTACTACTCGAAAATTTTGGGTGTAAGTACTTGGGGTTCGATTTTTTTTTTTTTGGATTTTTGTCTAATATGGTTTGATTCGCAACCAAAAACAATAAAATCAATGTAAAAATTCATTTAACGAAATAGTTTTGTTGTAAGCCCATTTCAACCAGAATCTACTAGGACTCGAAAATTTTGGGTGTAAGTACTTGAGGTCCGATTTTTTTTGGATTTTTGTCTAATATGGTTTGATTCACAACCAAAAACAATAAAATCAATGTAAAAATTCATTTAACGAAATAGTTTTGTTGTAAGCCCATTTCAACCAGAATCTACTAGGACTCGAAAATTTTGGGTGTAAGTACTTGGGGTCCGATTTTTTTTTTTGGATTTTTGTCTAATATGGTTTGATTCACAACCAAAAACAATAAAATCAATGTAAAAATTCATTTAACGGAATAGTTTTGTTGTAAGCCCATTTCAACCAGAATCTTCTAGGACTCGAAAATTTTGGGTGTAAGTACTTGGAGTCCGATTTTTTTTTTGGATTTTTGTCTAATATGGTTTGATTCACAACCAAAAACAATAAAATCAATGTAAAAATTCATTTAACGAAATAGATTTGTTGTAAGCCCATTTCAACCAGAATCTACTAGGACTCGAAAATTTTGGGTGTAAGTACTTGGGGTCCGATTTTTTTTTTGGATTTTTGTCTAATATGGTTTGATTCACAACCAAAAACAATAAAATCAATGTAAAAATTCATTTAACGAAATAGTTTTGTTGTAAGCCCGTTTCAACCAGAATCTACTAGGACTCGAAATATTTGGGTGTAAGTACTTGGGGTCCGATTTTTTTTTTTTTTTTTTTTGTCTTATATGGTTTGATTCACAACCAAAAACAATAAAATCAATGTAAAAATTCATTTAACGAAATAGTTTTGTTGTAAGCCCATTTCAACCAGAATCTACTATGACTTCAAAATTTTGGGTGTAAGTACTTAGGGTCCGATTTTTTTTTGGATTTTTGTCTAATATGGTTTGATTCACAACCAAAAACAATAAAATCAATGTAAAAATTCATTTAACGAAATAGTTTTGTTGTAAGCCCATTTCAACCAGAATCTCCTAGGACTCGAAAATTTTGGGTGTAAGTACTTGGGGTCCGATTTTTTTTTGGATTTTTGTCTAATATGGTTTGATTCACAACCAAAAACAATAAAATCAATGTAAAAATTCATTTAACGAAATAGTTTTGTTGTAAGCCCATTTCAACCAGAATCTACTAGGACTCGAAAATTTTTTGTGTAAGTACTTGGGGTCCGAATTTTTATTTTTTTTTTGGATTTTTGTCTAATATGGTTTGATTCACAACCAAAAACAATAAAATCAATGTAAAAATTCATTTAACGAAATATTTTTGTTGTAAGCCCATTTCAACCAGAATTTCCTACTACTCGAAAATTTTGGGGTCCGTTTTTTTTTTTGGATTTTTGTCTAATATGGTTTGATTCACAACCAAAAACAATAAAATCAATGTAAAAATTCATTTAACGAAATAGTTTTGTTGTAAGCCCATTTCAACCAGAATGTACTACTACTCGAAAATTTTGGGTGTAAGTACTTGGGGTCCGATTTTTTTTTTGGATTTTTGTCTAATATGGTTTGATTCACAACCAAAAACAATAAAATCAATATAAAATTTCATTTAACGAAATAGTTTTGTTGTAAGCCCATTTCAACCAGAATCTACTAGGACTCGAAAATTTTGATTATAAGTACTTGGGGTCCGATTTTTTTTTTTTTTGGATTTTTGTCTAATATGATTTGATTTACAACCAAAAACAATAAAATCAATGTAAAAATTCATTTACGGAATAGTTTTGTTGTAAGCCAATTTCAACTAGAGTCTACTAGGACTCGAAAATTTTGGGTGTAGACAATAGGGGTCCGATTTTTTTTTCTTGGATTTTTGTCTAATATGGTTTGATTCACAACCAAAAACAATAAAATCAATGTAAAAATTAATTTAACGAAATAGTTTTGTTGTAAGCCCATTTCAACCAGAATCTCCTACTACTCAAAAATTTTGGGTGTAAGTACTTGGAGTCCGATTTTTTTTTTCTTGGATTTTTGTCTTATATGGTTTGATTCACAACCAAAAACAATAAAATCAATGTAAAAATTCATTTAACGAAATAGTTTTGTTGTAAGCCCATTTCAACCAGAATCTACTAGGACTCGAAAATTTTGGGTGCAAGTACTTGGGGTCCGATTTTTTTTGGATTTTTGTCTAATATGGTTTGATTCACAACCAAAAACAATAAAATAAATGTAAAAATTAATTTAACAAAATAGTTCTTGTTGTTAGCCCATTTCAACCAGAATCTACTAGGACTCGAAAATTTTGGGTGTATGTACTTGGGGTCCGATTTTTTTTTTGGATTTTTGTCTAATATGGTTTGATTCACAACCAAAAACAATAAAATCAATGTAAAAATTCATTTAACGAAATAGGTTTGTTGTAAGCCCATTTCAACCAGAATCTACTAGGACTCGAAAATTTTGGGTGTAAGTACTTGGGGTCCGATTTTTTTTATTTTTGGATTTTTTAACTAATATGGTTTGATTCACAACCAAAAACAATAAAATCAATGTAAAAATTCATTTAACGAAATAGTTTTGTTGTAAGCCCATTTCAACCAGAATCTACTAGGACTCGAAAATTTTGGGTGTAAGTACTTGGTGTTTGATTTTTTTTATTTTTGGATTTTTGTCTAATATGGTTTGATTCACAACCAAAAACAATAAAATCAATGTAAAAATTCATTTAACGAAATAGTTTTGTTGTAAGCCCATTTCAACCAGAATCTACTAGGACTCGAAAATTTTGGGTGTAAGTACTTGGGGTCCGATTTTTTTTTTGGATTTTTGTCTAATATGGTTTGATTCACAACCAAAAACAATAAAATCAATTTAAAAATCCATTTAACGAAATAGTTTTGTTGTAAGCCCATTTCAACCAGAATCTACTAGGACTCGAAAATTTTGGGTGTAAGTACTTGGGATTCGATTTTTTTTTTTGGATTTTGGTCTAATATTATTTGATTCACAACCAAAAACAATAAAATCAATGTAAAAATTCATTTAACGAAATAGTTTTGTTGTAAGCCCATTTCAACCAGAATCTACTAGGACTCGAAAATTTTGGGTGTAAGTACTTGGGATCCGATTTTTTTTTGGATTTTTGTCTAATATGGTTTGATTCACAACCAAAAACAATAAAATCAATGTAAAAATTCATTTAACGAAATAGTTTTATTGTAAGCCCATTTCAACCAGAATCTACTAGGACTCGAAAATTTTGGGTGTAAGTACTTGGGGTCCGTTTTTTTGTCTAATATGGTTTGATTCACAACCAAAAACAATAAAATCAATGGAAAAATTCATTTAACGAAATAGTTTTGTTGTAAGCCCATTTCAACCAGAATCTACTAGGACTCGAAAATTTTGGGTGTAAGAACTTGGGGTCCGATTTTATTTTTTGGATTTTTGTCTAATATGCTTTGATTCACAACCAAAAACAATAAAATCAATGTAAAAATTCATTTAACGAAATAGTTTTGTTGTAAGCCTATTTCAACCAGAATCTACTAGGACTCGAAAATTTTGGGTGTAAGTACTTGGGGTCCGTTTTTTTTTTTTGGATTTTTGTCTAATATGGTTTGATTTACAACCAAAAACAATAAAATCAATGTAAAAATTCATTTAACGAAATAGTTTTGTTGTAAGCTCATTTCAACGAGAACCTCCTACTACTCGAAAATTTTGGGTGTAAGCACTTGGGGTCCGATTTTTTTTTCTTGGATTTTTGTCTAATATGGTTTGATTCACAACCAAAAACAATAAAATCAATGTAAAAACTCATTCAACGAAATAGTTTTGTTGTAAGCCCATTTCAACCAGAATCTTCTAGGACTCGAAAATTTTGGGTGTAAGCACTTGGGGTCCGATTTTTTTTTTTTTTTTGATTTTTGTCTAATATGGTTTGATTCACATCCAAAAACAATAAAATCAATGTGAAAAACCGATTTAACGAAATAGTTTTGTTGTAAGCCCATTTCAACCAGAATGTACTATGACTCGAAATTTTTGGGTGTAAGTACTTGGGGTCCGATTTTTTTATGTTTGGATTTTTGTTTAATATGGTTTGATTCACAACCAAAAACAATAAAATCAATGTAAAAATTCATTTAACGAAATAGTTTTGTTGTAAGGCCATTTCAACCAGAATCTACTAGGTCTCAAAAATTTTGGGTGTAAGTACTTGGGGTCCGATTTTTTTAATTTTTGAATTTTTGTCTAATATGGTTTGATTCACAACCAAAAACAATAAAATCAATGTAAAAATTCATTTAACGAAATAGTTTTGTTGTAAGTCCATTTCAACCAGAATCTACTAGGACTCGAAAATTTTGGGTGTAAGTACGTGGAGTCCGATTTTTTTTTTTGGATTTTTGTCTAATATGGTTTGATTCACAACCAAAAACAATAGAATCGTTGTAAAAATTCATTTAACGAAATAGTTTTGTTGTAAGCCCATTTCAACCAGAATCTACTAACACTCGAAAATTTTGGGTGTAAGTACTTGGGGTCCGATTTTTTTGGGTGTAAGTACTTGGGGTCCGATTTTTTTTTTTGGATTTTTGTCTAATATGGTTTGATTCACAACCAAAAACAATAAAATCAATGTAAAAATTCATTTAACGAAATAGTTTTGTTGTAAGCCCATTTCAACCTGAATCTACTAGGATTCGAAAATTTGGGGTGTAAGTACTTGGGGTCCGATTTTTTTTTTTTGGATTTTTGTCTAATATGGTTTGATTCACAACCAAAAACAATAAAATCAATGTAAAAATTCATTTAACGAAATAGTTTTGTTGTAAGCCCATTTCAACCAGAATCTACTAGGACTCGAAAATTTTGGGTGTAAATACTTGGGGTCCGATTTTTATTTTTTTTTTGGATTTTTGTCTAGTATGGTTTAATTCACAACCAAAAACAATAAAATCAATGTAAAAATTCATTTAACGAAATAGTTTTGTTGTAAGCCCGTTTCAACCAGAATCTACTAGGACTCGAAATTTTTGGGTGTAAGTACTTGGGGTCCGATTTTTTTTTTTTTTTTTTTTTTGTCTAATATGGTTTGATTCACAACCAAAAACAATAAAATCAATGTAAAAATTCATTTAACGAAATAGTTTTGTTGTAAGCCCATTTCAACCAGAATCTACTATGACTTCAAAATTTTGGGTGTAAGTACTTAGGGTCCGATTTTTTTTTTTTGGATTTTTGTCTAATATGGTTTGATTTACAACCAAAAACAATAAAATCAATGTAAAAATTCATTTAACGAAATAGTTTTGTTGTAAGCCCATTTCAACCAGAATCTTCTACTACTCGAAAATTTTGGGTGTAAGTACTTGGGGTCCGATTTTTTTTTTTTGGATTTTTGTCTAATATGGTTTGATTCACAACCAAAAACAATAAAATCAATGTAAAAATTCATTTAACGAAATAGTTTTGTTGTAAGCCCATTTCAACCAGAATCTACTAGGACTCGAAAATTTTGATTATAAGTACTTGGGGTCCGATTTTTTTTTTTGGATTTTTGTCTAATATGGTTTGATTCACAACCAAAAACAATAAAATCAATGTAAAAATTCATTTAACGAAATATTTTTGTTGTAAGCCCATTTCAACCAGAATTTCCTACTACTCGAAAATTTTTGGGTGCGATTTTTTTTTTGGATTTTGGTCTAATATGGTTTGATTCACAACCAAAAGCAATAAAATCAATGTAAAAATTCATTTAACGAAACAGTTTTGTTGTAAGCCCATTTCAACCAGAATCTACTAGGACTCGAAAATTTTGGGGTGTAAGTACTTGGGGTCCGATTTATTTTTGGATTTTTGTCTAATATGGTTTGATTCACAACCAAAAACAATAAAATCAATGAAAAAATTCATTTAACGAAATAGTTTTGTTGTAAGCCCATTTGCGATTTTTCAACCAGAATCTACAATACTAGGACTCGAAAATTTTGGGTGTAAGTTCTTGGGGTCCGATTTTTTTTTTGGATTTTTGTCTAATATGGTTTGATTCACAACCAAAAACAATAAAATCAATGTAAAAATTCATTTAACGAAATAGTTTTGTTGTAATCCCATTTCAACCAGAATCTCCTACTACTCGAAAATTTTGGGTGTAAGTACTTGGGGTCCGATTTTTTTTTTTATTTGGATTTTTGTCTAATATGGTTTGATTTACAACCAAAAACAATAAAATCAATGTAAAAATTCATTTAACGAAATAGTTTTGTTGTAAGCCCATTTCAACCAGAATCTACTAGGACTCGAAAATTTTGGGTGTAAGAACTTGGGGTCCGATTTTTTTTTTGGATTTTTGTCTAATGTGGTTTGATTCACAACCAAAAACAATAAAATCAATGTAAAAATTCATTTAACGAAATAGTTTTGTTGTAAGCCCATTTCAACCAGAATCTACTAGGACTCGAAAATTTTGGGTGTAAGTAATTGGGGTCCGATTTTTTTTTTGGATTTTTGTCTAATATGGTTTGATTCACAACCAAAAACAATAAAATCAATGTAAAAATTCATTTAACGAAATAGTTTTGTTGTAAGCCCATTTCAACCAGAATCTCCTACTACTCGAAAATTTTGGGTGTAAGTACTTGGGGTCCAATTTTTTTTTTTTTGGATTTTTGTCTTATATAGTTTGATTCACAACCAAAAACAATAAAATCAATGTAAAAAATTCATTTAACGAAATAGTTTTGTTGTAAGCCCATTTTAACCAGAATCTACTAGGACTCGAAAATTTTGGGTATAAGTACTTGGGGTCCGATTTTTTTTTTGGATTTTTGTCTAATATGGTTTGATTCACAACCAAAAACAATAAAATCAATGTAAAAATTCATTTAACGAAATATTTTTGTTGTAAGCCCATTTCAATCAGAATTTCCTACTTCTCGAAAATTTTGGGGGTCCGATTTTTTTTTTTGGATTTTTGTCTAATATGGTTTGATTTACAACCAAAAACAATAAAATCAATGTAAAAATTCATTTAACGAAATAGTTTTGTGGTAAGCCCATTTCAACCAGAATCTACTAGGACTCGAAAATTTTGGGTGTAAGTACTTGGGGTCCGATTTTTTTTTTTGGATTTTTGTCTAATATGGTTTGATTCACAACCAAAAACAATAAAATCAATGTAAAAATTCAATTAACGAAATAGTTTTGTTGTAAGCCCATTTCAACCAGAATCTCCTACTACTCGAAAATTTTGGGGTGTAAGTACTTGGGGTCCGATTTTTTTTTTTTTTTGGATTTTTGTCTAATATGGTTTGATTTACAACCAAAAACAATAAAATCATTGTTAAAATTCATTTAACGAAATAGTTTTGTTGTAAGCCCATTTCAACCAGAATCTACTAGGACCCGAAGATTTTTGGTGTAAGTACTTGGGGTCCGATTTTTTTTTTGGATTTTTGTCTAATATGGTTTGATTCACAACCAAAAACAATAAAATCAATGTAAAAATTCATTTAACGAAATAGTTTTGTTGTAATCCCATTTCAACCAGAATCTCCTACTACTCGAAAATTTTGGGTGTAAGTACTTGGGGTCCGATTTTTTTTTTATTTGGATTTTTGTCTAATATGGTTTGATTTACAACCAAAAACAATAAAATCAATGTAAAAATTCATTTAACAAAATAGTTTTGTTGTAAGCCCATTTCAACCAGAATCTACTAGGACTCGAAAATTTTGGGTGTAAGAACTTGGGGTCCGATTTTTTTTTTGGATTTTTTGTCTAATGTGGTTTGATTCACAACCAAAAACAATAAAATCAATGTAAAAATTCATTTAACGAAATAGTTTTGTTGTAAGCCCATTTCAACCAGAATCTACTAGGACTCGAAAATTTTGGGTGTAAGTAAATGGGGTCCGATTTTTTTTTTGGATTTTTGTCTAATATGGTTTGATTCACAACCAAAAACAATAAAATCAATGTAAAAATTCATTTAACGAAATAGTTTTGTTGTAAGCCCATTTCAACCAGAATCTCCTACTACTCGAAAATTTTGGGTGTAAGTACTTGGGGTCCGATTTTTTTTTTTTGGATTTTTGTCTTATATGGTTTGATTCACAACCAAAAACAATAAAATCAATGTAAAACTCCATTTAACGAAATAGTTTTGTTGTAAGCCCATTTTAACCAGAATCTACTAGGACTCGAAAATTTTGGGTATAAGTACTTGGGGTCCGATTTTTTTTTTGGATTTTTGTCTAATATGGTTTGATTCACAACCAAAAACAATAAAATCAATGTAAAAATTCATTTAACGAAATATTTTTGTTGTAAGCCCATTTCAATCAGAATTTCCTACTTCTCGAAAATTTTGGGGTCCGATTTTTTTTTTTGGATTTTTGTCTAATATGGTTTGATTTACAACCAAAAACAATAAAATCAATGTAAAAATTCATTTAACGAAATAGTTTTGTGGTAAGCCCATTTCAACCAGAATCTACTAGGACTCGAAAATTTTGGGTGTAAGTACTTGGGGTCCGATTTTTTTTTTTGGATTTTTGTCTAATATGGTTTGATTCACAACTAAAAACAATAAAATCAATGTAAAAATTCATTTAACGAAATAGTTTTTTTGTAAGCCCATTTCAACCAGAATCTACTAGGACCCGAAGATTTTTGGTGTAAGTACTTGGGGTCCGATTTTTTTTTTAAATTTTTGTCTAATATGGTTTGATTCACAACCAAAAACAATAAAATCAATGTAAAAATTCATTTAACGAAATAGTTTTGTTGTAAGCCCATTTCAACCAGAATCTACTAGGACTCGAAAATTTTGGGTGTAAGTTCTTGGGGTCCGATTTTTTTTTTTGGATTTTTGTCTAATATGGTTTGATTCACAACCAAAAACAATAAAATCAATGTAAAAATTCAATTAACGAAATAGTTTTGTTGTAAGCCCATTTCAACCAGAATCTCCTACTACTCGAAAATTTTGGGTGTAAGTACTTGGGGTCCGATTTTTTTTTTTTTTTGGATTTTTGTCTAATATGGTTTGATTTACAACCAAAAACAATAAAATCATTGTTAAAATTCATTTAACGAAATAGTTTTGTTGTAAGCCCATTTCAACCAGAATCTACTAGGACTCGAAAATTTTGGGTGTAAGAACTTGGGGTCCGATTTTTTTTTTTTTTGGATTTTTGTCTAATATGGTTTGATTTACAACCAAAAACAATAAAATCAATGTAAAAATTCATTTAATGAAATAGTTTTGTTGTAAGCCTATTTCAACCAGAATCTACTAGGAGTCGAAAATTTTGGGTGTAAGTACTTGGGGTCCGATTTTTTTTTTTGGATTTTTGTCTAATATGGTTTGATTCACAACCAAACACAATAAAATCAATGTAAAAATTCATTTAACGAAATAGTTTTGTTGTAAGCCCATTTCAACCAGAATCTACTAGAACCCGAAAACTTTGGGTGTAAGTACTTGGGGTCCAATTTTTTTTTTTGGATTTTTGTCTAATATGGTTTGATTCACAACCAAAAAACAATGAAATCAATGTAAAAATTCATTTAACGAAATAGTTTTGTTGTAAGCCCATTTCAACAAGAATCTACTAGGACTCGAAAATTTTGGGTGTAAGTACTTGGGATCCGATTTTTTTTTTTGGATTTTTGTCTAATATGGTTTGATTCACAACCAAAAACAATAAAATCAATGTAAAAATTCATTTAACGAAATAGTTTTGTTGTAGGCCCATTTCAACCACAATCTACTAGGACTCGAAAATTTTGGGTGCAAGTACTTGGGGTCCGTTTTTTTTGGATTTTTGTCTAATATGGTTTGATTCACAACCAAAAACAATAAAATCAATGTAAAAATTCATTTAACGAAATAGTTTTGTTGTAAGCCCATTTCAACCAGAATCTACTAGGACTCGAAAATTTTGGGTGTAAGAACTTGAGGTCCGATTTTTTTTTTGGATTTTTGTCTAATATGGTTTGATTCACAACCAAAAACAATAAAATCAATGTAAAAATTCATTTAACGAAATATTTTTGTTGTAAGCCCATTTCAACCAGAATCTACTAGGACTCGAAAATTTTGGGTGTAAGTACTTGGGGTCCGATTTTTTTTTTGGATTTTTGTCAAATATGGTTTGATTCACAACCAAAAACAATAAAATCAATGTAAAAATTCATTTAACGAAATAGTTTTGTTGTAAGCCCATTTCAACCAGAATCTACTAGGACTCGAAAATTTTGGGGGGTAAGTACTTGGGGTCCGATTTTTTTTGGATTTTTGTCTAATATGGTTTGATTCACAACCAAAAACAATAAAATCAATGTAAAAATTCATTTAACGAAATAGTTTTGTTGTAAGCCCATTTCAACCAGAATCTACTAGGACTCGAAAATTGTGGGTGTAAGTTCTTGGGGTCCGATTTTTTTTTTTTGAATTTTTGTCTAATATGGTTTGATTCACAACCAAAAACAATAAAATCAATGTAAAAATTCATTTAACGAAATAGTTTTGTTGTAAGCCCATTTCAACCAGAATCTACTAGGACTCAAAAATTTTGGGTGTAAGAACTTGGGGTCCGATTTTTTTTTTTTTGGATTTTTGTCTAATATGGTTTGATTTACAACCAAAAACAATAAAATCAATGTAAAAATTCATTTAATGAAATAGTTTTGTTGTAAGCCTATTTCAACCAGAATCTACTAGGAGTCGAAAATTTTGGGTGTAAGTACTTGGGGTCCGATTTTTTTTTTTTGGATTTTTGTCTAATATGGTTTGATTCACAACCAAACACAATAAAATCAATGTAAAAATTCATTTAACGAAATAGTTTTGTTGTAAGCCCATTTCAACCAGAATCTACTAGAACCCGAAAACTTTGGGTGTAAGTACTTGGGGTCCGATTTTTTTTTTTTGGATTTTTGTCTATTATGGTTTGATTCACAACCAAAAACAATAAAATCAATGTAAAAATTCATTTAACGAAATAGTTTTGTTGTAAGCCCATTTCAACAAGAATCTACTAGGACTCGAAAATTTTGGGTGTAAGTTCTTGGGGTCCGATTTTTTTTTTGGATTTTTGTCTAATATGGTTTGATTCACAACCAAAAAACAATGAAATCAATGTAAAAATTCATTTAACGAAATAGTTTTGTTGTAAGCCCATTTCAACAAGAATCTACTAGGACTCGAAAATTTTGGGTGTAAGTACTTGGGATCCGATTTTTTTTTTGGATTTTTGTCTAATATGGTTTGATTCACAACCAAAAACAATAAAATCAATGTAAAAATTCATTTAACGAAATAGTTTTGTTGTAGGCCCATTTCAACCAGAATCTACTAGGACTCGAAAATTTTGGGTGCAAGTACTTGGGGTCCGTTTTTTTTTGGATTTTTGTCTAATATGGTTTGATTCACAACCAAAAACAATAAAATCAATGTAAAAATTCATTTAACGAAATAGTTTTGTTGTAAGCCCATTTCAACCAGAATCTACTAGGACTCGAAAATTTTGGGTGTAAGAACTTGAGGTCCGATTTTTTTTTTGGATTTTTGTCTAATATGGTTTGATTCACAACCAAAAACAATAAAATCAATGTAAAAATTCATTTAACGAAATATTTTTGTTGTAAGCCCATTTCAACCAGAATCTACTAGGACTCGAAAATTTTGGGTGTAAGTACTTGGGGTCCGATTTTTTTTTTGGATTTTTGTCAAATATGGTTTGATTCACAACCAAAAACAATAAAATCAATGTAAAAATTCATTTAACGAAATAGTTTTGTTGTAAGCCCATTTCAACCAGAATCTACTTAAACTCGAAAATTTTGGGGGTAAGTACTTGGGGTCCGATTTTTTTTGGATTTTTGTCTAATATGGTTTGATTCACAACCAAAAACAATAAAATCAATGTAAAAATTCATTTAACGAAATAGTTTTGTTGTAAGCCCATTTCAACCAGAATCTACTAGGACTCGAAAATTGTGGGTGTAAGTTCTTGGGGTCCGATTTTTTTTTTTGAATTTTTGTCTAATATGGTTTGATTCACAACCAAAAACAATAAAATCAATGTAAAAATTCATTTAACGAAATAGTTTTGTTGTAAGCCCATTTCAACCAGAATCTACTAGGACTCGAAAATTTTGGGTGTAAGTACTTGGGGTCCGATTTTTTTTTTTTGGATTTTTGTCTAATATGGTTTGATTCACAACCAAAAACAATAAAATCAATGTAAAAATTCATTTAACGAAATAGTTTTGTTGTAAGCCCATTTCAACCAGAATCTACTAGGACTCGAAAATTTTGGGTGTAAGTACTTGGGGTCCGATTTTTTTTTTTTGGGATTTTTGTCTAATATGGTTTGATTCACAACCAAAAACAATAAAATCAATGTAAAAATTCATTTAATGAAATAGTTTTGTTGTAAGCCCATTTCAACCAGAATCTACTAGGACTCGAAAATTTTGGGTGTAAGTACTTGGGGTCCGATTTTTTTTTTTTTTTGGATTTTTGTCTAATATGGTTTGATTCACACCCAAAAACAATAAAATCAATGTAAAAATTCATTTAACGGAATAGTTTTGTTGTAAGCCCATTTCAACCAGAATCTACTAGGACTCGAAAATTTTGGGTGTAAGTACTTGGGGTCCGATTTTTTTTTTTGGATTTTTGTCTAATATGGTTTGATTTACAACCAAAAACAATAAAATCAATGTAAAAACACATTTAACGAAATAGTTTTGTTGTAAGCCCATTTCAACCAGAATCTACTAGGACTCGAAAATTTTGAGTGTAATTACTTGGGGTCGGATGTTTTTTTTATGGATTTTTGTCAAATATGGTTTGATTCACAACCAAAAACAATAAAATCAATGTAAAAATTCATTTAACGAAATAGTTTTGTTGTAAGCCCATTTCAACCAGAATCTACTAGGACTCGAAAATGTTGGGTGTAAGTACTTGGGGTCCGATTTTTTTTTTTTTTGTATTTTTGTCTAATATGGTTTGATTCACAACCAAAAACAATAAAAACAATGTTAAGAAGTCATTTAACGAAATAGTTTTGTTGTAAGCCCATTTCAACCAGAATCTACTAGGACTCGAAAATTTTGGGTGTAAGTACTTGGGGTCCGATTTTTTTTTTTGGATTTTTGTCTAATATGGTTTGATTCACAACAAAAAACAGTAAAATCAATGTAAAAATTCATTTAACGAAATAGTTTTGTTGTAAGCCCATTTCAACCAGAATCTACTAGGACTCGAAAATTTTGGGTGTAAGTACTTGGGGTCCGATTTTTTTTTTTTGGATTTTTGTCTAATATGGTTTGATTCACAACCAAAAACAATAAAATCAATGTAAAAACTCATTTAATGAAATAGTTTTGTTGTAAGCCCATTTCAACCAGAATCTACTAGGACTCGAAAATTTTGAGTGTAAGTACTTGGGGTCGGATGTTTTTTTTTTTATGGATTTTTGTCAAATATGGTTTGATTCACAACCAAAAACAATAAAATCAATGTTAAAATTCATTTAACGAAATAGTTTTGTTGTAAGCCCATTTCAACCAGAATCTACTAGGACTCGAAAATTTTGGGTGTAAGTTCTTGGGGTCCGATTTTTTTTTTTAATTTTTGTCTACTATGGTTTGATTCACAACCAAAAACAATAAAATCAATGTAAAAATTCATTTAACGAAATAGTTTTGTTGTAAGCCCATTTCAACCAGAATCTACTAGGACTCGAAAATTTTGGGTGTAAGTACTTGGGGTCCGATTTTTTTTTTTTTGGGATTTTTGTCTAATATGGTTTGATTCACAACCAAAAACAATAAAATCAATGTAAAAATTCATTTAACGAAATAGTTTTGTTGTAAGCCCATTTCAACCAGAATCTACTAGGACTCGAAAATTTTGGGTGTAAGTACTTGGGGTCCGATTTTTTTTTTTTTGGATTTTTGTCTAATATGGTTTGATTCACAACCAAAAACAATAAAATCAATGTAAAAATTCATTTAACGAAATAGTTTTGTTGTAAGCCCATTTCAACCAGAATCTACTAGGACTCGAAAATTTTGGGTGTAAGTACTTGGGGTCTGATTTTTTTTTTGGGTTTTTGTCTAATATGGTTTGATTCACAAAAAAAAACAATAAAATCAATGTAAAAATTCATTTAACGAAATAGTTTTGTTGTAAGCCCATTTCAACCAGAATCTACTAGGACTCGAAAATTTTGGGTGTAAGTACTTGGGGTCCGATTTTTTTTTTTTTGGATTTTTGTCTAATATGGTTTGATTCACAACCAAAAACAATAAAATCAATGTAAAAATTCATTTAACGGAATAGTTTTGTTGTAAGCCCATTTCAACCAGAATCTACTAGGACTCGAAAATTTTGAGTGTAAGTACTTGGGGTCGGATGTTTTTTTTTTTATGGATTTTTGTCAAATATGGTTTGATTCACAACCAAAAACAATAAAATCAATGTAAAAATTCATTTAACGAAATAGTTTTGTTGTAAGCCTATTTCAACCAGAATCTACTAGGAGTCGAAAATTTTGGGTGTAAGTACTTGGGGTCCGATTTTTTTTTTTGGATTTTTGTCTAATATGGTTTGATTCACAACCAAACACAATAAAATCAATGTAAAAATTCATTTAACGAAATAGTTTTGTTGTAAGCCCATTTCAACCAGAATCTACTAGAACCCGAAAACTTTGGGTGTAAGTACTTGGGGTCCAATTTTTTTTTTTGGATTTTTGTCTATTATGGTTTGATTCACAACCAAAAACAATAAAATCAATGTAAAAATTCATTTAACGAAATAGTTTTGTTGTAAGCCCATTTCAACAAGAATCTACTAGGACTCGAAAATTTTGGGTGTAAGTTCTTGGGGTCCGATTTTTTTTTGGATTTTTGTCTAATATGGTTTGATTCACAACCAAAAAACAATGAAATCAATGTAAAAATTCATTTAACGAAATAGTTTTGTTGTAAACCCATTTCAACAAGAATCTACTAGGACTCGAAAATTTTGGGTGTAAGTACTTGGGGTCCGATTTTTTTTTTAGATTTTTGTCTAATATGGTTTGATTCACAACCAAAAACAATAAAATCAATGTAAAAATTCATTTAACGAAATAGTTTTGTTGTAGGCCCATTTCAACCAGAATCTACTAGGACTCGAAAATTTTGGGTGCAAGTACTTGGGGTCCGTTTTTTTTTGGATTTTTGTCTAATATGGTTTGATTCACAACCAAAAACAATAAAATCAATGTAAAAATTCATTTAACGAAATAGTTTTGTTGTAAGCCCATTTCAACCAGAATCTACTAGGACTCGAAAATTTTGGGTGTAAGAACTTGAGGTCCGATTTTTTTTTTTGGATTTTTGTCTAATATGGTTTGATTCACAACCAAAAACAATAAAATCAATGTAAAAATTCATTTAACGAAATATTTTTGTTGTAAGCCCATTTCAACCAGAATCTACTAGGACTCGAAAATTTTGGGTGTAAGTACTTGGGGTCCGATTTTTTTTTTGGATTTTTGTCAAATATGGTTTGATTCACAACCAAAAACAATAAAATCAATGTAAAAATTCATTTAACGAAATAGTTTTGTTGTAAGCCCATTTCAACCAGAATCTAATAGAACTCGAAAATTTTGGGGGTAAGTACTTGGGGTCCGATTTTTTTTGGATTTTTGTCTAATATGGTTTGATTCACAACCAAAAACAATAAAATCAATGTAAAAATTCATTTAACGAAATAGTTTTTTTGTAAGCCCATTTCAACCAGAATCTACTAGGACTCGAAAATTGTGGGTGTAAGTTCTTTGGGTCCGATTTTTTTTTTGAATTTTTGTCTAATATGGTTTGATTCACAACCAAAAACAATAAAATCTATGTAAAAATTCATTTAACGAAATAGTTTTGTTGTAAGCCCATTTCAACCAGAACCTACTAGGACTCGAAAATTTTGGGTGTAAGTACTTGGGGTCCGATTTTTTTTTTGGATTTTTGTCTAATATGGTTTGATTCACAACCAAAAACAATAAAATCAATGTAAAAATTCATTTAACGAAATAGTTTTGTTGTAAGCCCATTTCAACCAGAATCTACTAGGACTCGAAAATTTTGGGTGTAAGTACTTGGGGTCCGATTTTTTTTTTTTGGGATTTTTGTCTAATATGGTTTGATTCACAACCAAAAACAATAAAATCAATGTAAAAATTCATTTAATGAAATAGTTTTGTTGTAAGCCCATTTCAACCAGAATCTACTAGGACTCGAAAATTTTGGGTGTAAGTACTTGGGGTCCGATTTTTTTTTTTTTGGATTTTTGTCTAATATGGTTTGATTCACAACCAAAAACAATAAAATCAATGTAAAAATTCATTTAACGAAATAGTTTTGTTGTAAGCCCATTTCAACCAGAATCTACTAGGACTCGAAAATTTTGGGTGTAAGTACTTGGGGTCTGATTTTTTTTTTGGGTTTTTGTCTAATATGGTTTGATTCACAAAAAAAAAAAAGAATAAAATCAATGTAAAAATTCATTTAACGAAATAGTTTTGTTGTAAGCCCATTTCAACCAGAATCTACTAGGACTCGAAAATTTTGGGTGTAAGTACTTGGGGTCCGATTTTTTTTTTTTTTTTGGATTTTTGTCTAATATGGTTTTATTCACACCCAAAAACAATAAAATCAATGTAAAAATTCTTTTACCGGAATAGTTTTGTTGTAAGCCCATTTCAATCAGAATCTACTAGGACTCGAAAATTTTGGGTGTAAGTACTTGGGGTCCGATTTTTTTTTTTGGATTTTTGTCTAATATGGTTTGATTTACAACCAAAAACAATAAAATCAATGTAAAAACTCATTTAACGAAATAGTTTTGTTGTAAGCCCATTTCAACCAGAATCTACTAGGACTCGAAAATTTTGAGTGTAATTACTTGGGGTCGGATGTTTTTTTATGGATTTTTGTCAAATATGGTTTGATTCACAACCAAAAACAATAAAATCAATGTAAAAATTCATTTAACGAAATAGTTTTGTTGTAAGCCCATTTCAACCAGAATCTACTAGGACTCGAAAATGTTGGGTGTAAGTACTTAGGGTCCGATTTTTTTTTTTTTGGGTTTTTGTCTAATATGGTTTGATTCACAACCAAAAACAATAAAAACAATGTTAAGAAGTCATTTAACGAAATAGTTTTGTTGTAAGCCCATTTCAACCAGAATCTACTAGGACTCGAAAATTTTGGGTGTAAGTACTTGGGGTCCGATTTTTTTTTTGGATTTTTGTCTAATATGGTTTGATTCACAACGAAAAACAGTAAAATCAATGTAAAAATTCATTTAACGAAATAGTTTTGTTGTAAGCCCATTTCAACCAGAATCTACTAGGATTCGAAAATTTTGGGTGTAAGTACTTGGGGTCCGATTTTTTTTTTTTGGATTTTTGTCTAATATGGTTTGATTCACAACCAAAAACAATAAAATCAATGTAAAAACTCATTTAACGAAATAGTTTTGTTGTAAGCCCATTTCAACCAGAATCTACTAGGACTCGAAAATTTTGAGTGTAAGTACTTGGGGTCGGATGTTTTTTTTTTTATGGATTTTTGTCAAATATGGTTTGATTCACTACCAAAAACAATAAAATCAATGTAAAAATTCATTTAACGAAATAGTTTTGTTGTAAGCCCATTTCAACCAGAATCTACTAGGACTCGAAAATTTTGGGTGTAAGTTCTTGGGGTCCGATTTTTTTTTTGGATTTTTGTCTACTATGGTTTGATTCACAACCAAAAACAATAAAATCAATGTAAAAATTCATTTAACGAAATAGTTTTGTTGTAAGCCCATTTCAACCAGAATCTACTAGGACTCGAAAATTTTGGGTGTAAGTACTTGGGGTCCGATTTTTTTTTTTTGGGATTTTTGTCTAATATGGTTTGATTCACAACCAAAAACAATAAAATCAATGTAAAAATTCATTTAACGAAATAGTTTTGTTTTAAGACCATTTCAACCTGAATCTACTAGGACTCGGAAATTTTGGGTGTAAGTACTTGGGGTCCGATTTTTTTTTTTTGGATTTTTGTCTAATATGGTTTGATTCACAACCAAAAACAATAAAATCAATGTAAAAATTCATTTAACGAAATAGTTTTGTTGTAAGCCCATTTCAACCAGAATCTACTAGGACTCGAAAATTTTGGGTGTAAGTACTTGGGGTCTGATTTTTTTTTTGGGTTTTTGTCTAATATGGTTTGATTCACAAAAAAAACAATAAAATCAATGTAAAAATTCATTTAACGAAATAGTTTTGTTGTAAGCCCATTTCAACCAGAATCTACTAGGACTCGAAAATTTTGGGTGTAAGTACTTGGGGTCCGATTTTTTTTTTTTTGGATTTTTGTCTAATATGGTTTGATTTACAACCAAAAACAATAAAATCAATGTAAAAATTCATTTAACGGAATAGTTTTGTTGTAAGCCCATTTCAACCAGAATCTACTAGGACTCGAAAATTTTGGGTGTAAGTACTTGGGGTCCGATTTTTTTTTGGATTTTTGTCTAATATGGTTTGATTTACAACCAAAAACAATAAAATCAATGTAAAAACTCATTTAACGAAATAGTTTTGTTGTAAGCCCATTTCAACCAGAATCTACTAGGACTTGAAAATTTTGAGTGTAAGTACTTGGGGTCGGATGTTTTTTTTTATGGATTTTTGTCAAATATGGTTTGATTCACAACCAAAAACAATAAAATCAATGTAAAAATTCATTTAACGAAATAGTTTTGTTGTAAGCCCATTTCAACCAGAATCTACTAGGACCCGAAAATTTTGGGTGTAAGTACTTAGGGTCCGATTTTTTTTTTTTTTGGATTTTTGTCTAATATGGTTTGATTCACAACCAAAAACAATAAAAACAATGTTAAGAAGTCATTTAACGAAATAGTTTTGTTGTAAGCCCATTTCAACCAGAATCTACTAGGACTCGAAAATTTTGGGTGTAAGTACTTGGGGTCCGATTTTTTTTTGGATTTTTGTCTAATATGGTTTGATTCACAACCAAAAACAGTAAAATCAATGTAAAAATTCATTTAACGAAATAGTTTTGTTGTAAGCCCATTTCAACCAGAATCTACTAGGACTCGAAAATTTTGGGTGTAAGTACTTGGGGTCCGATTTTTTTTTTTGGATTTTTGTCTAATATGGTTTGATTCACAACCAAAAACAATAAAATCAATGTAAAAACTCATTTAACGAAATAGTTTTGTTGTAAGCCCATTTCAACCAGAATCTACTAGGACTCGAAAATGTTGAGTGTAAGTACTTGGGGTCGGATGTTTTTTTTTTATGGATTTTTGTCAAATATGGTTTGATTCACAACCAAAAACAATAAAATCAATGTAAAAATTCATTTTACAAAATAGTTTTGTTGTAAGCCCATTTCAACCAGAATCTACTAGGACTCGAAAATTTTGGGTGTAGGTTCTTGGGGTCCGATTTTTTTTTTTTTGGATTTTTGTCTAATATGGTTTGATTCACAACCAAAAACAATAAAATCAATGTAAAAATTCATTTAACGAAATAGTTTTGTTGTAAGCCCATTTCAACCAGAATCTACTAGGACTCGAAAATTTAGAGTGTAAGTACTTGGGGTCGGATGTTTTTTTTTATGGATTTTTGTCAAATATGGTTTGATTCACAACCAAAAACAATAAAATCAATGTAAAAATTCATTTAACGAAATAGTTTTGTTGTAAGCCCATTTCAACCAGAATCTACTAGGACTCGAAAATGTTGGGTGTAAGTACTTAGGGTCCGATTTTTTTTTTTTTGGATTTTTGTCTAATATGGTTTGATTCACAACCAAAAACAATAAAAACAATGTTAAGAAGTCATTTAACGAAATAGTTTTGTTGTAAGCCCATTTCAACCAGAATCTACTAGGACTCGAAAATTTTGGGTGTAAGTACTTGGGGTCCGATTTTTTTTTTTGGATTTTTGTCTAATATGGTTTGATTCACAACCAAAAACAATAAAATCAATGTAAAAATTTATTTAACGAAATAGTTTTGTTGTAAGCCCATTTCAACCAGAATCTCCTACTACTCGAAAATTTTGGGTGTAAGTACTTGGAGTCCGATTTTTTTTTTTTGGATTTTTGTCTAATATGGTTTGATTTACAACCAAAAACAATAAAATCAATGTAAAAATTCATTTAACGAAATAGTTTTGTTGTAAGCCCATTTCAACCAGAATCTACTACGACCCGAAAATTTTGGGTATAAGTACTTATAGCGGTGTTACCGGGGTTTAAGTATTTAAATTAATTTATTAAAATAACACTCACTATTTTGTATTATAATAAACTGCTTATTTATTTATTATTATATATGTCACCATAGAATATTATTATAAAATTATTGGTTCACAAAATGGTTGGTGTGTGAACGATTGTTCGGCACTTTTCACTTTTTATTTTTATGAGACCGTGTCTCTTTAACTTGTAAAACGCGACTATTCTTTTTCGTTTCTTGATTTCCGGGTCGTCGATAAATATCTCGATATTTATCGATCGTCGATAAATATCGAGATTCGCGGAATTAGTTTTTAGTTGGCGAAATAGCTTAATTCAGCAAAACGAGCAATGACTCGTAATTAAGCGGCGCGGTGTATAAATAGTTTTGCTACGAGGAGTGCCACGAAGTGAAAAGGATTTTTCTGTTTGAGCCGCTACATCACTCCCCTCCTGGATCGAAAACCGTAGTGTTTTAAATTAAATGTTACCGTTTTTGGAACACTATGTTTTTCGACTGGGTTTACCACAAGTATTCCGTTCGCTGGCTTAAGCCTGTCGATGCCAATTGGTGTGGATTTTCCATTTACATCCACAACAAAGAATTTGCGCAATTTGCGGGTTACTGGATACGGTCCAGAATAGGGTGTACTCAATGGACCTCTGACTCTATCCACACGTACGAATACGTGTGAACAGGTTTCCAGATTTTTGGGAATGTACGTTGCCTGTTCAGGTGGATGTCTTGTGTCCGTAGGAACTAAGGTTCTCATGGTGGTACGAAGCTGATTCACGAAATCCGAAGTATCTGTGTTTGGGTTCGAATTTTGATCTTTGATGAAGAATTCACCGGGAACCTTGATGTTTTGACCATATACTAGCTCTGCTGGTGTGCAGTTGAGGTCTTCCTTGACGGAGGTTCGAATACCCAATAGAATCGTTGGAAGTTCTGAACTCCAATGGGATGTATTACATCGAGCTGTTAAGGCGGGTTTTAGTTGCCTGTGGAACCGTTCGACAAGACCATTCGCTTTCGGGTTGTATGCAGTTGTCCGAATGCGATGGGAACCTAGGAGCTTCGTGAGCTCGGTGAACAACGTTGATTCGAATTGTGTTCCTTGATCTGTCGTGATGAAGAGTGGGACACCATATCTACAGATATACTCATTGTAGAAGATTTTACTTACGGTTTTTGCGGTCATTTCTCGGATTGGATAAGCTTCTGGCCAGCGGGTAAATCGGTCGACTATCGTTAGAATGTAATGATAGCCATTCGATTGGGGCAGTGGACCAACCAGATCCATGTGGATGTGTTCAAACCTGCCACTTGATAGCTCGAATTTACCAAGTTCTGATTTTGTGTGGCGGTGAACTTTGGACTTTTGACATGGGATACAAGATTTCGCCCAATTGCTTGTATCAGTATTCATTCTTGGCCAGAAGTATTTTGAAGCAATAAGTTTTCGCGTAGCACGGATGCCGGGGTGTGATAAGCCATGTAGACTATCGAAGATTGTCCGTCGCATGTTGAGAGGAACGTAGGGTCGATTTTTACCTGTTGAAGTCTCACATCAAATTTGCTGCTTGTCTGGTAAGTCGATCCGTTGCAGATTTACGCTTGATTTTGGTGTGTGTGCTGAAATCAATTTCTGCAATTCGTCGTCGCGTTGTTGTTGTACAAGTAATTCCTTCGTGTCGAAGGAGAAGACGCTGAGTTCTGTGAGAAGTGTTTCACCAGAACGAGACAAACAGTCGCTCACCACATTGTGTTTACCTTTGATGTGATGAATGTCGGTAGTGAACTGAGCAATGTAATCGAGGTGTCGTAATTGCCGGGGACTACGTTCAGATTTTGACGCAATAGCTGTTGTAAGAGGCTTATGGTCGGTAAATAAAGAAAAATTTCGGCCTTCGACGAAATGGCGAAAGTGTTTGATTGCTAAATACATAGCAAGAAGTTCTCTATCAAAAGTAGAGTATTTAATTTCCGCAGGGGAGAGCTTCTTTGAAAAGAACGCTAATGGTTGCCAACATCCTTTGTTGCGTTGTTGTAAGACAGCTCCAACTGCTACATTGGAAGCGTCGGTAGTTATGTTGAACTGCGCGTCGTTCAACGGGTGTGCCAAGAGAGTGACAGCGGCAAGAGAACGCTTGACCTTATCGAAAGATTCTGTGCAATCTTCGGGCCAAGAGAAGTTTCTTCTGTTTTTGCCTTTCTTGAGTAAGGTGGCCAAATGCCGGTGAATAGGAGATAACAGTTCGGCTAACCGTGGTATAAAGCGGTGGTAATAGTTCACCATACCGACGAACTGCTGTATTTGGCGGATTGATGTTGGTTCTGGAAAGTTTGAAATGACATCAACTCTGTCTTGCGACGGGAGGATGCCATCTTTCGAAATTGTGTGGCTCAAGAAGTCGAGTGACTTCACGCCGAAAATACATTTCGAAGCTTTAATATTAATTCCATATGCGGAGAGACGTTTGAATACTGACTCGAGATGTTCACTATGTTCCATCTCGGAACGGCTTGCAACGAGGATATCATCGCTGTAAGAGTAGACGAAGTCCAGCCCTTTTAACACTTCGTTAAGGAATCGCTGGAATGTCTGGGCTGAATTACGAAGGCCGTATGGCATTCGGGTAAACTCAAAAAGCCCAAAAGGAGTGGTTATCGCTGTTTTATGAATATCCTCAAGAGCCATGGGAATTTGATGATATGCCCTAACCAAATCTATTTTCGAGAAAATAGTGGCGCCGGCGAATTTCAACGAGAAACTGTGTATGTGGGGGATAGGATACCTATCTGGGACAGTGACAGTGTTCAACTGTCGATAGTCTCCACAAGGGCGCCAGTCCTTGTCTTTCTTTTGCACCATATGTAATGGTGAGGAGACTGGTGATGATGAGGGGCGGCAGATTCCGATGTCTGTCATAAACTGAAATTCAGTTTTAGCAGCTTTTAGTTTAGTTGCGTCGAGTTGTCGCGGTTTAGCGCAAGGTAACCTACCTTGCGTGACGACGTAGTGGACTACGTTATGCTTCACTGGGAGATTGTAATTCGGAGCCTCAGTGAGCGAGGGGTATTTCTTCAAAAGAGCGCCGTAATCATTGTTGACGCTGAAATGTTTTGGAGATGGCGTATCAACTTGGGCGATGATTGCGTTCACAGTGAGGGTAGTAAATGAATCAGAAAGTCTTCTGTTCTTTAAATCGACCACGAGACCATATTTAGACAGAAAGTCAGCACCTATAATAGGCCTGTCTACTGCCGCGATGATGAAGGGATGTGTGAACGTACGCCTGAGACCGAGATTAATCTTCAAAAGTTTTGTGCCGTAAGTGGAAATTGGGGATCCGTTTGCTGCGGTAAGAACGCAAACGGTGTCTTTTGCATGTCGGGGAAACTTGTTAACGGGTATCACAGATACTTCAGCCCCCGAAGCGATCAGAAATTGCAAGTTGTTTTCGTGATCTTTGATGAAAAGACGGCGAGACGAACCAATCCCACTGTTTGCCGTAGAGACAGCAGGATTTAGTGGTTTTCCGAAGGCTTGAAATGTTTGGAAGTAGCTTGTCCATGAGCTACCGGCCGGAAACTGCACGGCTGATTACAGTTGCGTGCGCGTGAGCCGAAACGACGGTGGAAGTAGCAGATTCCAGATCGAGATGACGATCTCGACCTTGACCTGTGTCGGTAATTGAAATTCCGTCTGTTGTTTGGCGATCTTCCACGTGAACCAATGTTCATATTGGCCAGTGTTCTCTGTAGATCTGCCAATTGTTGTTGCGTCTTGTCAAGTTGTCTTTGCATTGAAGCAAGGGCTGATTCACCGTCAGCAGTTGCCTTGCTTGTGGATGGCTGGTTGACAGCAGCAATTGGTTTGGGTGTTCTGGATTGAGCGTAAATCCAGATATTGTCGGCGACCGGTAGGATTTCCTCGATGTCGTTCTTTATATCCCGCGCCATTATCGCTCGTAAGTCGTCTGGCAAACGTTTTAGCCAGAGGTTTTTGAGTAAATTGTTGTTTACTAATTTGGAATCACCTGCTTTTTGTTCAAGGAGGCGATAAAAGTGGGACGGTTTAAGGTCTCCCATTTGTTGGAAACCGGAGAGCAACTCGTCAAGTCGTTGCTCCTCGCTAATAGTGTAGCGGTTGGTTAACGCGGATTTCAGTTGATGATATTTCGTGCCTGGCTGCGGGTTCCTGAAAATGTCCGTGATGAATTGTTGTGGTATCGCGCCGAGAGTATAAGCAAATTGTTCATCATCGTCGACAATTCGGTGGATGCCGCACTGGTGTTCGACGAGGATGAACCAAGCTGCCGGCTGCTCGTTCCAGAAGGGAGGTATTTTCGGTGGCATCTTGTATAACTTGGTTGTCCGCGATGTTGGTGTGCCAGCATGAGTGTCGTTCTCATCTTCTGACGATGAAACGGCTTTTTGTTGTTTAGGTGGCATTTTTTCACTTCACTTTAATAATTCCGACGTACCAAAAATATTTATTTTGTAAACTTGTCTATTTTAATTATAGACTAAAAGAAATATTCGAACGCGAACAAATCGGTAGAACTATTTTTCCAACCAAGGAGTGTGTGAATGAGGAAAAAAATGGGCAGATCGAGTGAGAATTACATCAGCAAAAAAAGAAATTGTAACGAGAAAAAAAAAAGGAAGCGAAGTTAGAAACGAGAAAGGATTATTCAACGGAAAGATCAACGGAATTATATTGTTAATAGTGCGAAAATGAAGAAACGAACAATCGTACACTTACAGTAAATAAGCTTAATAATTAATATAATGTTTGTTATAATAAAAAAAATTATTTAAATTCGAATTGTTTGAAAAAAAAGGTTTATATATAAGAATGAAATGATTTGGTCGAGATTCGAACTTGCGACTTTAATATCGCTAGCCGTCAACGCTAACCGTTGGGCTATTGCGTTTCTTTGGTTTTAATGTAATTAATTGTATATATATGTAGTTATATGTATTGTATAATGTTTAAGTAATTTATTTATTTATACAAAAAAATTTAATAGTTAACGAGAAAATTTTCGTAAAATATTTTTTTTAATGTATTATATAGTATAATATATGGTATGTGTATATAGTTATTTTAAATGATAGTTTAGTTTATTTTTGAAAACAAAATGTTTAAAAGGTTTATGAATAAAAGTTTAAAAATTAATTTAAAAAAAATGTTAAATAAATGTAATTTTCTTTTTAATAATTACTCGTATGATTGTATATATCCGTTAGGTGTCCTTGTAGGTGTATCTGTTTTGTTGTGATGTCCTTATGGCTATTTTGTCGCCGATGTGTTGTTTTGTTCTGCCACCCTGATCTGCCGACTGTTCTTCAGTTCCGTTTTGATTTTTACCCGCATGCAAAATGTTGTTGCCAGGTTCCTGGCTCCCTCGATGGGCGCGATCGCCTTTGCGGGGGCACTGGCCCAAAATTTTATTTTGTTTTGTGTGTATTGGTTTTACATCGCGATCTTGTAGAAAAAAAATTTCGTAGCTTCACCGGGGTATCGAACTTGCTTTAGTTCGATGCGCATAAACACATTTGAGGCACACTTATTCACTGCACTAAACTCACGACTATATCAATGCGTCGTGTTTTATTTTAGTTATTAGGTAACTGTTTTATGTTTCGTTTTATAATTTTTATCACACACCTGGCGTTTATGTGCGCCTGTTATTTTTAGTTCGCGTTGTACGTTTTTAATAGTTTGCAATATTTTTGTTGCACTACTTTTATAGTTTATACATATTTATTAAATACACTTTTATTAGGCACACGTGAAAAAAAATGTGCTCTTGCGCGATTTTTATTAACGGTCGAACTGTTTATTACCGTTACACTCGCGCGTCGGGGTCACCATTTATAGCGGTGTTACCGGGGTTTAAGTATTTAAATTAATTTATTAAAATAACACTCACTATTTTGTATTATAATAAACTGCTTATTTATTTATTATTATATATGTCACCATAGAATATTATTATAAAATTATTGGTTCACAAAATGGTTGGTGTGTGAACGATTGTTCGGCACTTCTCACATTTTATTTTTATGAGACCGTGTCTCTTTAACTTGTAAAACGCGACTATTCTTTTTCGTTTCTTGATTTCCGGGTCGTCGATAAATATCTCGATTCTCGATATTTATCGATCGTCGATAAATATCGAGATAGCGGGGTTATTGCGGTTTTAACTATTTATTAATAACACTCACTATTTGTATTTATAAAAACTATTTTATTTATTGTAAATATTATTTTTAAGGTAGTTCACAAAAACACAAAATGGTGTGAACGATTGTTCGTGGCTTTCACTTTTATATATGATTATTATTTTTGAGACCGTGTCTCTTTGAAATTCTAAACGCGACTATTCTTTTTCGTTTCTTGATTTCCGGGTCGTCGATAAATATCTCGATATTTATCGATCGTCGATAAATATCGAGATTCGCGGAATTAATTTTTAGTTGGCGAAATAGCTCTATTCAGCAAAACGAGCAATGCCTCGTAATTAAGCGGCGCGGTGTATAAATAGTTTTGCTACGAGGAGTGCCACGAAGTGAAAAGAATTTTTCTGTTTGAGCCGCTACATACTTGGGGTCCGATTTTTTTTTTTTTTTTGGATTTTTGTCTAATATGGTTTGATTCACAACCAAAAACAATAAAATCAATGTAAAAATTCATTTAACGAAATAGTTTTGTTGTAAGCCCATTTCAACCAGAATCTACTAGAATCCGAAAATTTTGGGGGTAAGTACTTGGGGTCCGATTTTTTTTTTGGATTTTTGTATAGTATAGTTTGATTCACAACCAAAAACAATAAAATCAATGTAAAATTCATTTAACGAAATAGGTTTGTTGTAAGCCCATTTCAACCAGAATCTACTAGGACTCGAAAATTTTGGGTGTAAGTTCTTAGGGTCCGATTTTGTTTTTTTGAATTTTTGTCTAATATGGTTTGATTCACAACCAAAAACAATAAAATCAATGTAAAAATTCATTTAACGAAATAGTTTTGTTGTAAGCCCATTTCAACCAGAATCTACTAGGACTCGAAAATTTTGGGTGTAAGTACTTAGGGTCCGATTTTTTTTTTGGATTTTTGTCAAATATGGTTTGATTCACAACCAAAAACAATAAAATCAATGTAAAAATTCATTTAACGAAATAGTTTTGTTGTAAGCCCATTTCAACCAGAATCTACTAGGACTCGAAAATTTTGGGTGTAAGTTCTTGGGGTCCGATTTTTTTTTTTGGATTTTTGTCTAATATGGTTTGATTCACAACCAAAAACAATAAAATCAATGTAAAAATTCATTTAACGAAATAGTTTTGTTGTAAGCCCATTTCAACCAGAATCTAGTAGGACTCGAAAATTTTGGGTGTAAGTACTTGGGGTCCGATTTTTTTTTTTTTGGATTTTTGTCTAATATGGTTTGATTCACAACCAAAAACAATAAAATCAATGTTAAAACTCATTTAACGAAATAGTTTTGTTGTAAGCCCATTTCAACCAGAATCTACTAGGACCCGAAAAATTTGGGTATAAGAACTTGGGGTCCGATTTTTTTTGGATTTTTGTCTAATATGGTTTGATTCACAACCAAAAACAATAAAATCAATGTAAAAATTCATTTAACGAAATAGTTTTTGTTGTAAGCCCATTTCAACCAGAATCTACTAGGACTCGAAAATTTTGGGTGTAAGTACTTGGGGTCCGATTTTTTTTTTGGATTTTTGTCTAATATAGTTTGATTCACAACCAAAAACAATAAAATCAATGTAAAAATTCATTTAACGAAATAGTTTTGTTGTAAGCCCATTTCAACCAGAATCTACTAGAATCCGAAAATTTTGGGTGTAAGTACTTGGGGTCCGATTTTTTTTTTGGATTTTTGTCTAATATGGTTTGATTCACAACCAAAAACAATAAAATCAATGTAAAAATTCATTTAACGAAATAGTTTTGTTGTAAGCAAATTTCAACCAGAATCTACTAGGACTCGAAAATTTTGGGTGTAAGTTCTTGGGGTCCGATTTTGTTTTTTTGGATTTTTGTCTAATATGGTTTGATTCACAACCAAAAACAATAAAATCTATGTAAAAATTCATTTAACGAAACAGTTTTGTTGTAAGCCCATTTCAACCAGAATCTACTAGGACTCGAAAATTTTGGGTGTAAGTACATACTTGGGGACCGATTTTTTTAATTTGGATTTTTGTCTAATATGGTTTGATATACAACCAAAAACAATAAAATCAATGTAAAAATTCATTTAACGAAATAGTTTTGTTGCCCATTTCAACCAGAATCTACTAAGACTCGAAAATTTTGGGCGTAAGTACTTGGGGTCTGATTTTTTTTTTTGGGATTTTTGTCTAATATGGTTTGATTCACAACCAAAAACAATAAAATCAATGTAAAAATTCATTTAACGAAATAGTTTTGTTGTAAGCCCATTTCAACCAGAATCTACTAGGACTCGAAAATTTTGGGTGTAAGTACTTGGGGTCCTATTTTTTTTTTGGATTTTTGTCTAATATGGTTTGATTCACAACCAAAAACAATAAAATCAATGTAAAAATTCATTAAACGAAATAGTTTTGTTGTAAGCCCATTTCAACCAGAATCTACTAGGACTCGAAAATTTTGGGTGTAAGTACTTGGGGTCTGATTTTTTTTTTGGATTTTTGTCTAAAATGGTTTGATTCACAACCAAAAACAATAAAATCAATGTAAAAATTCATTTAACGAAATAGTTTTGTTGTAAGCCCATTTCAACCAGAATCTACTAGGACTCGAAAATTTTGTGTGTAAGTACTTGGAGCCCGATTTTTTTTTACGATTTTCGTCTAATATGGTTTGATTCACAACCAAAAACAATAAAATCAATGTAAAAATTCATTTATCGAAATAGTTTTGTTGTAAGCCCATTTCAACCAGAATCTACTAGGACTCGAAAATTTTGGGTGTAAGTACTTGGGGTCCGATTTTTTTTTTTTTTTGATTTTTGTCTAATATGGTTTGATTCACAAGCAAAAACAATAAAATCAATGTAAAAATTCATTTAACGAAATAGTTTTGTTGTAAGCCCATTTCAACCAGAATCTACTAGGACTCGGAAATTTTGGGTGTAAGTACTTGGGGTCCGATTTTTTTTTTAGGATTTTGGTCTAATATGGTTTGATTCACAACCAAAAACAATAAAATCAATGTAAAAATTCATTTAACGAAATAGTTTTGTTGTAAGCCCATTTCAACCAGAATCTACTAGGACTCGAAAATTTTGGGTGTAAGTACTTGGGGTCCGATTTTTTTTTTTGGATTTTTGTATAATATGGTTTGATTCACAACCAAAAACAATAAAATCAATGTAAAAATTCATTTAACGAAATAGTTTTGTTGTAAGCCCATTTCAACCAGAATCTACTAGGACTCGAAAATTTTGGGTGTAAGTACTTGGGGTCTGATTTTGTTTTTGGATTTTTGTCTAATATGGTTTGATTCACAACCAAAAACAATAAAATCAATGTAAAAATTCATTTAACGGAATAGTTTTGTTGTAAGCCCATTTCAACCAAAATCTACTAGGACTCGAAAATTTTGGGTGTAAGCACTTGGGGTCCGATTTTTTTTTCTTGGATTTTTGTCTAATATGGTTTGATTCACAACCAAAAACAATAAAATCAATGTAAAAATTCATTTAACGAAATAGTTTTGTTGTAAGCCCATTTCAACCAGAATCTACTAGGACTCGAAAATTTTGGGTGTAAGTACTTGGGGTCCGATTTTTTTTTTTTTGATTTTTGTCTAATATGGTTTGAATCACAACCAAAAACAATAAAATCAATGTAAAAATTCATTTAACGAAATAGTTTTGTTGTAAGCCCATTTCAACCAGAATCTACTATTACTCGAAAATTTTATGTGTAAATACTTGGGGTCCGATTATTTTTTTTGGATTTTTGTCTATTATGCTTTGATTCACAACCAAAAACAATAAAATCAATGTAGAAATTCATTTAACGAAATAGTTTTGTTGTAAGCCCATTTCAACCAGAATCTACTAGGACTCGAAAATTTTGGGTGTAAGTACTTGGGGTCCGATTTTTTTTTTTTTGGATTTTTGTCTAATATGGTTTGATTCACAACCAAAAACAATAAAATCAATGTAAAAATTCATTTAACGAAATAGTTTTGTTGTAAGCCCATTTCAACCAGAATCTACTAGGACTCGAAAATTTTGGGTGTAAACACAAGGGGTCCGAATTTTTTTTTTCTTGGATTTTTGTCTAATATGGTTTGATTCACAACCAAAAACAATAAAATCAATGTAAAAATTCATTTAACGAAATAGTTTTGTTGTAAGCCCATTTCAACCAGAATCTACTAGGACCCGAAATTTTTGGGTGTAAGTACTTGGGGTCCGATTTTTTTTTTTGGATTTTTGTCTAATATGCTTTGATTCACAACCAAAAACAATAAAATCAATGTAAAAAAGTCATTTAACGAAATAGTTTTGTTGTAAGCCCATTTCAATCAGAATGTACTAGGACTCGAAAATTTTGGGTGTAAGTACTTGGGGTCCGATTTTTTTTTGGATTTTTGTCTAATATGGTTTGATTCACAACCAAAAACAATAAAATCAATGTAAAAATTCATTTAACGAAATAGTTTTGTTTGTAAGCCCATTTCAACCAGAATCTACTAGGACTCGAAAATTTTGGGTGTAAGCACTAGTGGCCAGATTTTTTTTTTTTTTTTTGGATTTTTGTCTAATATGGTTTGATTCACAACCAAAAACAATAAAATCAATGTAAAAATTCATTTAACGAAATAGTTTTGTTGTAAGCCCATTTCAACCAGAATCTACTAGGACTCGAAAATTTTGGGTGTAAGTACTTGGGGTCTGATTTTTTTTTTTTTGGATTTTTGTCTAATATGCTTTGATTCACAACCAAAAACAATAAAATCAATGTAAAAATTCATTTAACGAAATAGTTTTGTTGTAAGCCCATTTCAACCAGAATCTACTAGGACTCGAAAATTTTGGGTGTAAGTACTTGGGGTCTGATTTTTTTTTTGGATTTTTGTCTAATATGGTTTAATTCACAACCAAAAACAATAAAATCAATGTAAAAATTCATTTAACGAAATAGTTTTGTTGTAAGCCCATTTCAACCAGAATCTAGTAGGACTCGAAAATTTTGGGTGTAAGTTCTTGAGGTCCGATTTTTTTTTTTTTGGATTTTTCATCTAATATGGTTTGATTCACAACCAAAAACAATAAAATCAATGTAAAAATTCATTTAACGAAATAGTTTTGTTGTAAGTCCATTTAAACCAGAATCTACTAGGACTCGAAAATTTTGGGTGTAAGTACTTGGGGTCCGATTTTTTTTTTGGATTTTTGTCTAATATGGTTTGATTCACAACCAAAAACAATAAAATCAATGTAGAAATTCATTTAACGAAATAGTTTTGTTGTAAGCCCATTTCAACCAGAATCTACTATGACTCGAAAATTTTGGGTGTAAGTACTTGGGGTCCGATTTTTTTTTTTTTGGATTTTTTGTCTAATATGGTTTGATTCACAACCAAAAACAATAAAATCAATGTAAAAATTCATTTAACGGAATATTTTTGTTGTAAGCCCATTTCAACCAGAATCTACTAGGACTCGAAAATGTTGGGTGGTAAGTACCTAGAGTCCGATTTTTTTTTTGGATTTTTGTCTAATATGGTTTGATTCCCAACCAAAAACAATAAAATCAATGTTAAGAAGTCATTTAACGAAATAGTTTTGTTGTAAGCCCATTTCAACCAGAATCTACTAGGACTCGAAAAATTTTGGGTGTAAGTACTTGGGGTCCGATTTTTTTTTTTTTGGATTTTTGTCTAATATGGTTTGATTCACAACCAAAAACTGTAAAATCAATGTAAAAATTCATTTAACGAAATAGTTTTTGTTGTAAGCCCATTTCAACCAGAATCTACTAGGACTCGAAAAATTTTGGGTGTAAGTACTTGGAATCCGATTTTTTTTTTTGGATTTTTGTCTAATATGGTTTGATTCACAACCAAAAAACAATAAATCAATGTAAAATTCATTTAAAGAAATAGTTTTGTTGTAAGCCTATTTCAACCAGAATCTACTAGGACTCGAAAATTTTGGGTGTAAGTACTTGGGGTCCGATTTTTTTTTTGGATTTTTGTCTAATATGCTTTGATTCACAACCAAAAACAATAAAATCAATGTAAAAAAGTCATTTTACGAAATAGTTTTGTTGTAAGCCCATTTCAATCAGAATGTAACTAGGACTCGAAAATTTTGGGGTGTAAGTACTTGGGGTCCGATTTATTTTTTTGATTTTTATCTAATAAGGTTTGATTCACAACCAAAAACAATAAAATCAATGTAAAAATTCATTTAACGAAATAGTTTTGTTGTAAGCCCATTTCAACCAGAATCTACTAGGACTCGAAAATTTTGGGTGTAAGTACTTGGGGTCCGATTTTTTTTTGGATTTTTGTCTAATATGGTTTGATTCACAACCAAAAACAATAAAATCAATGTAAAAATTCATTTAACGAAATAGTTTTGTTGTAAGCCCATTTCAACCAGAATCTACTAGGACTCGAAAATTTTGGGTGTAAGTACTTGGGGTCTGATCTTTTTTTTTTGGATTTTTGTCTAATATGCTTTGATTCACAACCAAAAACAATAAAATCAATGTAAAAATTCATTTAACGAAATAGTTTTGTTGTAAGCCCATTTCAACCAGAATCTCCTACTACTCGAAAATTTTGGGTGTAAGTACTTGGGGTCTGATTTTTTTTTTTTGGATTTTTGTCTAATATGGTTTAATTCCCAACCAAAAACAATAAAATCAATGTAAAAATTCATTTAACGAAATAGTTTTGATGTAAACCCATTTCAACCAGAATCTCATACTACTCAAAAATTTTGGGGGGTCCCATTTTTTTTTCGATTTTTATCTAATATGGTTTGATTCACAACCAAAAACAATAAAATCAATGTAGAAATTCATTTAACGAAATAGTTTTGTTGTAAGCCCATTTCAACCAGAATCTACTATGACTCGAAAATTTTGGGTGTAAGTACTTGGGGTCCGATTTTTTTTTTTTGGATTTTTGTCTAATATGGTTTTGATTCACAACCAAAAACAATAAAATCAATGTAAAAAATAATTTAACGAAATAGTTTTGTTGTAAGCCCATTTCAACCAGAATCTACTAGGACTCCAAAATTTTGGGTGTAAGTACTTGGGGTCCGATTTTTTTTTTTGGATTTTTGTCTAATATGGTTTGATTCACAACCAAAAACAATAAAATCAATGTAAAAATTCATTTAACGAAATAGTTTTTGTTGTAAGCGCATTTCCATCAGAATCTACTAGGACTCAAAAATTTTGGGTGTAAGTACATGGGGTCCGATTTTTTTTTTTTGGATATTTTGTCTAATATGGTTTGATTCACAACCAAAAACAATAAAATCAATGTAAAAATTCATTTAACGAAAGGGTGTTAGTACTTGGGGGTCCTATGTTTTTTTTTTGGGATTTTTGTCTAATATGGTTTGATTCACAACCAAAAACAATAAAATCAATGTAAAAATTCATTTAACGAAATAGTTTTGTTGTAAGCCCATTTCAACCAGAATCTACTAGGACTCGAAAATTTTGGGTGTAAGTACTTGGGGTCCGATTTTTTTTTTGGATTTTTGTCTAATAAGGTTTGTTTTACAACCAAAAACAATAAAATCAATGTAAAAATTCATTTAACGAAATAGTTTTGTTGTAAGCGCATTTCAACCAGAATCTACTAGGACTCGAAAATTTTGGGTGTAAGTACTTGGGGTCTGATTTTTTTTTTGGATTTTTGTCTAATATGGTTTAATTCACAACCAAAAACAATAAAATCAATGTAAAAATTCATTTAACGAAATAGTTTTGTTGTAAGCCCATTTCAACCAGAATCTAGTAGGACTCGAAAATTTTGGGTGTAAGTTCTTGAGGTCCGATTTTTTTTTTTTTTGGATTTTTCATCTAATATGGTTTGATTCACAACCAAAAACAATAAAATCAATGTAAAAAATTCATTTAACGAAATAGTTTTGTTGTAAGCCCATTTAAACCAGAATCTACTAGGACTCGAAAATTTTGGGGTTGTAAGTACTTGGGGTCCGATTTTTTTTTTTGGATTTTTGTCTAATATGGTTTGATTCACAACCAAAAACAATAAAATCAATGTAGAAATTCATTTAACGAAATAGTTTTGTTGTAAGCCCATTTCAACCAGAATCTACTATGACTCGAAAATTTTGGGTGTAAGTACTTGGGGTCCGATTTTTTTTTTTTTTGGATTTTTGTCTAATATGGTTTGATTCACAACCAAAAACAATAAAATCAATGTAAAAATTCATTTAACGGAATATTTTTGTTGTAAGCCCATTTCAACCAGAATCTACTAGGACTCGAAAATGTTGGGTGTAAGTACCTAGAGTCCGATTTTTTTTTTGGATTTTTGTCTAATATGGTTTGATTCCCAACCAAAAACAATAAAATCAATGTTAAGAAGTCATTTAACGAAATAGTTTTGTTGTAAGCCCATTTCAACCAGAATCTACTAGGACTCGAAAATTTTGGGTGTAAGTACTTGGGGGTCCGATTTTTTTTTTTTGGATTTTTGTCTAATATGGTTTGATTCACAACCAAAAACTGTAAAATCAATGTAAAAATTCATTTAACGAAATAGTTTTGTTGTAAGCCCATTTCAACCAGAATCTACTAGGACTCGAAAAATTTTGGGTGGTAAGTACTTGGAATCCGATTTTTTTTTTGGATTTTTGTCTAATATGGTTTGATTCACAACCAAAAACAATAAATCAATGTAAAATTCATTTAAAGAAATAGTTTTGTTGTAAGCCTATTTCAACCAGAATCTACTAGGACTCGAAAATTTTGGGTGTAAGTACTTGGGGTCCGATTTTTTTTTTGGATTTTTGTCTAATATGCTTTGATTTCACAACCAAAAACAATAAAATCAATGTAAAAATTCATTTAACGGAATATTTTTGTTGTAAGCCCATTTCAACCAGAATCTACTAGGACTCGAAAATGTTGGGTGTAAGTACCTAGAGTCCGATTTTTTTTTTGGATTTTTGTCTAATATGGTTTGATTCCCCAACCAAAAACAATAAAATCAATGTTAAGAAGTCATTTAACGAAATAGTTTTGTTGTAAGCCCATTTCAACCAGAATCTAGTAGGACTCGAAAATTTTGGGTGTAAGTTCTTGAGGTCCGATTTTTTTTTTTTTGGATTTTTCATCTAATATGGTTTGATTCACAACCAAAAACAATAAAATCAATGTAAAAATTCATTTAACGAAATAGTTTTGTTGTAAGCCCATTTAAACCAGAATCTACTAGGACTCGAAAATTTTGGGTGTAAGTACTTGGGGTCCGATTTTTTTTTTTGGATTTTTGTCTAATATGGTTTGATTCACAACCAAAAACAATAAAATCAATGTAAAAATTCATTTAACGAAATAGTTTTGTTGTAAGCGCATTTCCATCAGAATCTACTAGGACTCAAAAATTTTGGGTTGTAAGTACATGGGGTCCGATTTTTTTTTTTTTGGATTTTTGTCTAATATGGTTTGATTCACAACCAAAAACAATAAAATCAATGTAAAAATTCATTTAACGAAAGGGTGTTAGTACTTGGGGTCCTATGTTTTTTTTTTGGATTTTTGTCTAATATGGTTTGATTCACAACCAAAACAATAAAATCAATGTAAAAATTCATTTAACGAAATAGTTTTGTTGTAAGCCCATTTCAACCAGAATCTACTAGGACTCGAAAATTTTGGGTGTAAGTACTTGGGGTCCGATTTTTTTTTTGGATTTTTGTCTAATAAGGTTTGTTTTACAACCAAAAACAATAAAATCAATGTAAAAATTCATTTAACGAAATAGTTTTGTTGTAAGCGCATTTCAACCAGAATCTACTAGGACTCGAAAATTTTGGGTGTAAGTACTTGGGGTCTGATTTTTTTTTTGGATTTTTGTCTAATATGGTTTAATTCACAACCAAAAACAATAAAATCAATGTAAAAATTCATTTAACGAAATAGTTTTTTGTTGTAAGCCCATTTCAACCAGAATCTAGTAGGACTCGAAAATTTTGGGGTGTAAGTTCTTGAGGTCCGATTTTTTTTTTTTTTGGATTTTTTCATCTAATATGGTTTGATTCACAACCAAAAACAATAAAATCAATGTAAAAATTCATTTAACGAAATAGTTTTGTTGTAAGCCCATTTAAACCAGAATCTACTAGGA
>CAKOBK010000271.1:32500-38160 GCA_932526605.1 Nephrotoma flavescens | reverse complement strand
GTCAAACAGGCAAAATTGTTAATAATGGTCGTAGCGAAAAACCACTTACATATTCGGATTCAGCGTGCAATTTTACATGGGAATTGTATATAAAATAATTTTTTTCACATTTGGTTCGGATTTTGGAAATTTGATTCCCATTTTACTATGGGAAAGTATAATAGAGGTATATGGAAAGACAAGTCAAACAGGCAAAATTGTTAATAATGGTCGTAGCGAAAAACCACTTACATATTCGGATTCAGCGTGCAATTTTACATGGGAATTGCATATAAAATAATTTTTTTAACTTGCATATAAAAAAATTTGGTTCGGATTTCCGGCTTCTTTGTGCATAAACGTATACTATGGGGAACAGGTGACAAGTCAAACAGTGAAAATCCGAACCAAATGTGAAAAAAATTATTTTATATGCAATTCCCATGTAAAATTGCACGCTGAATCCGAATATGTAATCAGTTTTACGCTACGACCATTATTAACAATTTTGCCTGTTTGACTTGTCTGTCCATATACCTCTATTATACTTTCCCATAGTAAAATGGGAATCAAATTGCCAAAATCCGAACCAAATGTGAAAAAAATTATTTTATATGCAATTCCCATGTAAAATTGCACGCTGAATCCGAATGTGTAAGTGGTTTTTCGCTACGACCATTATTAACAATTTTCCCTCTTTGACTTATCTGTCCATATACCTCTATTATACTTTCCCATAGTAAAATGGGAATCAAATTGCCAAAATCCGAACCAAATGTGAAAAAAATTATTTTATATGCAGTTCCCACGTAAAATTTTACGCTGAATCCGAATATGTAAGTGGTTTTTCGCTACGACCATTATTAACAATTTTGCCTGTTTGACTTGTCTGTCCATATACCTCTATTATACTTTCCCATAGTAAAATGAGAATCAAATTTCCAAAATCCGAACCAAATGTGAAAAAAAATATTTTATATGCAATTCCTATGTAAAATTGTACGCTGAATCCGAATATGTAAGTGGTTTTTCGCTACGACCATTATTAACAATTTTGCCTGTTTGACTTGTCTGTCCATATACCTCTATTATACTTTCCCATAGAAAAATGGGAATCAAATTGCCAAAATCCGAACCAAATGTGAAAAAAATTATTTTATATGCAATTCCCATGTAAAATTGCACGCTGAATCCGAATATGTAAGTGGTTTTTCGCTACGACCATTATTAACAATTTTGCCTGTTTGAGCTTTAAAACTAAATTTATTTAAAAATTGAGATGAATGTATTCGACAACGACCATACCATGTTTAATATACCGGTACTCGTTCGATCACCGAAGTCAAGCAACGTAGGGCATAGTTAGTACTTAGATGGGTGACCGCTTGGGAACCCTATGTGTCGTTGGCTTAGTTTTATATTATTTTATATTTTTTATTTTATAATTTTTTATATATTTTATATATTTTTATATTTTTTTTATATATTTTATATATATATTGGAGTTACATGAGTTACATGAGAAAGTTACATGAGAAATTATAATTAAAAATGTACATAGCGCTAAGTCAAGCTATTGAATGGATTGTGTTGTATAAAAATAATAATTTATACTATTTTAATTATATTTTGTATAATTAATATTTAATACTATTTTTAAATATAATAATTTATACTATTTTAATTTAACACATGTATATTTTTATATATATTATTATAATATTTTGATAAACTATGTTTATATGGTACACATTTAATATTTTAAAATTGTTCACGCTTTCCCATAGCGCGCTATTCTATTTATTTCAAAATTATGCTCAGCTTTTCTAATATAAAAATCACACATGCTATAGCAATACAATTTTGTTAATAAAACGAGAAAATGATACTGATTTACAATGAACGTTAAATTCCATTTTAACAGATATTAGTATGTTGGTTGGAATAGACGAAAAACAAAGCAAAACAGAAAAAAATCCAAGCAACGCGTTCAAGAGGCACATTTGTTTTTGTAAACATCTGTATTTTTTTCGTTTTCTTTGTGCCTAAGTGTTTATTGTAGTAAAGAAATTTTATAAAAATAAATTTCTTTATTCATATCATTTGTTGTACAAAATTAAAGGTAAATACTTTACTTTATAAAGCGAAGAAGCAAAATTGTAAACGTTATGTATTTTGGCATATTAAATTACTTAAGAAGTCTTTAATAATGTATCTTAATATATAATATGTTTATTATTGTTTCTACCATTAACATAATTTTATTTGGTTAGTGTGAGAATTTTATATATTAAAACAAAATTCATATTCACATACAATATACTACAAAAGGTTTGCACCTTTAATAAGAAAAAATATATTCTGAATGAAAATGTATTAAAAATTCAATTGAAAAAACCTGAAAATAAATAATAAAAATCATTTGTAAACTATATTCATAAGGTATAAAAGCTTTATGATAAAAAACAAATTTACATTCTGGTTGATCCTGCCAGTAGTTATATGCTTGTCTCAAAGATTAAGCCATGCATGTCTAAGTACACACTCTCGAATAGAGAAACCGCAAAAGGCTCAGTATATCAGTTATGATTTATTAGATCGTATACATAGTTACATGGATAACTGTGGTAATTCTAGAGCTAATACATGCAAATAATCACGGACCGCAAGGAACGTGTGCTTTTATTAGATTAAAATCAATCGATACATTAAGGTATATTTATATACTGTATCGTTTATAAGATGAATCTGAATAACATGTAGATCGCATGGTCCTGTACCGGCGATAGATCTTTCAAATGTCTGCCCTATCAACTATTGATGGTAGTATCTAGGACTACCATGGTTGCAACGGGTAACGGGGAATCAGGGTTCGATTCCGGAGAGGGAGCCTGAGAAACGGCTACCACATCTAAGGAAGGCAGCAGGCGCGTAAATTACCCAATCCCAGCACGGGGAGGTAGTGACGAAAAATAACAATACAGGACTCAATCCGAGGCCCTGTAATTGGAATGAGTACACTTTAAATCCTTTAACAAGGAACAATTGGAGGGCAAGTCTGGTGCCAGCAGCCGCGGTAATTCCAGCTCCAATAGCGTATATTAAAGTTGTTGCGGTTAAAACGTTCGTAGTTGAACTTGTGTCAAGCACAGGTGGTACACCGTAACTGGGTTCGTACATCATCTTGATGCTATGACGTATTACTGTAGTGGTTTAAGCGTAAGTTTATCCACGTAATAAATCTAAATTAGTGCTCTTTACCGAGTGCTGGTCTAGAACAGTACAATTACTTTGAACAAATTAGAGTGCTTAAAGCAGGCCATTTGTGCCTAAATATTCTCTGCATGGAATAATGGAATAAGACGTCTGTTCTATTTTCAATTGGTTTTTAGATCAAGACGTAATGATTAATAGAAGCAGTTGGGGGCATTAGTATTACGGCGCGAGAGGTGAAATTCGTGGACCGTCGTAAGACTAACATAAGCGAAAGCATTTGCCAAAGATGTTTTCATTAATCAAGAACGAAAGTTAGAGGTTCGAAGGCGATCAGATACCGCCCTAGTTCTAACCATAAACGATGCCAGCTAGCAATTGGATGGAGCTACATATATGGCTCTTTCAGTCGCTTTCCGGGAAACCAAAGCTTTTGGGCTCCGGGGGAAGTATGGTTGCAAAGTTGAAACTTAAAGGAATTGACGGAAGGGCACCACCAGGAGTGGAGCCTGCGGCTTAATTTGACTCAACACGGGGAAACTTACCAGGTCCGAACATAAATGAGTAAGACAGATTAATAGCTCTTTCTCGAATCTATGGGTGGTGGTGCATGGCCGTTCTTAGTTCGTGGAGTGATTTGTCTGGTTAATTCCGATAACGAACGAGACTCAAATTTCTTAACTAGATGCCGGCAGGGTTATGACGTTGAAACTTTGCATACATTTTTGCCTCTGTTATCCATTCTTCTCACGAGGAGTGGTCTTAATACGTAAGAATTGTCTGTAGGTGGAGTCATACCTGGTGGTTTGTCTTAATAAGACACTTGCTTCTTAAATAGACAAATTGCGTCTAGCAATATGAGATTGAGCAATAACAGGTCTGTGATGCCCTTAGATGTCCTGGGCTGCACGCGCGCTACAATGAAGGTATCAACGTGTCCTCCTAGTCTAAAAAGACCGGGTAAACCGCTGAACCACCTTCGTGGTTGGGATTGTGGACTGAAACTGTTCACATGAACCTGGAATTCCCAGTAAGTGCGGGTCATAAGCTCGCATTGATTACGTCCCTGCCCTTTGTACACACCGCCCGTCGCTACTACCGATTGAATATGTTAGTGAGGTCCTCAGAGGTGATCACCGTGATGCTTCTTGTGTTGTGGTTGTTTTACCAAAGTTGACCGAACTTGTATATTTAGAGGAAGTAAAAGTCGTAACAAGGTTTCCGTAGGTGAACCTGCGGAAGGATCATTAAAGAATTTTTGATCATATTTAAGAATATACAGTACCATTGAGAAGTTCAAATACGTAATTTATTTTTATATAATTACGTTATTGATTAAAGTATTTCGCTTTACCAATGGAGTAATATATTATTGCTTAACATTAAAAAAAATATCACTCTTAGCGGGGGATCACTAGGCTCGTGGGTCGATGAAGAACGCAGCAAACTGCGTGAAGTTATGTGAACTGCAGGACACATGAACATCAACATTTTGAACGCATATTGCGGTCCATGCTAATAGTACATGTTACTCTGCTTGGACCACATATGGTTGAGGGTCACTAATATAAGCAAAATAAATTATTATTTATTAATTATTGATATGTAAATATAATATATATTTACAATATCGTATTACTTATAGTTTGTGTAATAATACGACGGTTAAAGACGTAAGTCATTTATTATATCTGATATAGTTTTTAAATCGCCGTTCATTCATTAACACAATTCTAACTTGTGACTTCAACTCATATGTGATTACCTCCTGAATTTAAGCATATTAATTAGGAGAGGAAAAGAAATTAACTAAGATTCCCTTAGTAGCGGCGAGCGAAATGGGAAGAGTCCAGCATTAAGTTCTTCTACTGATTACTGGTAGAATGGAAATTCAATGTAAAGGAGTATCTATTATCTTAGGCATTTTGATTATATGTTCAAGTCCATCTTGAATGGGGCCATTTACCCATAGAGGGTGCCAGGCCCGTAGAAACTATAATCTTGTTTAAGAAGATATCTCTAGAGAGTCGTGTTGCTTGATAGTGCAGCACTAAGTTGGTGGTAAACTCCATCTAAGACTAAATATAACCACGAGACCGATAGCGAACAAGTACCGTGAGGGAAAGTTGAAAAGAACTCTGAATAGAGAGTTAAACAGTACGTGAAACCACTAAGAGGTTAAACCCAATGAACCCGAACTTGTAAAAGAAGAGATTCATTGATATAATAATTGATTTTATCATGAAATTATATTATGCACTTTTCTTCTATTATCACATTGCGATGTGTTATCAACATACTACAAATGTAGATATTTGTCAATGATTTTATATGAAGCTCCTTTCGCATTCACTTGTGAATGTTTCTTAAGGAACTATAAAAATATCTGCCAATATGATGACACATGTATCTGATCGTACAAGCATATTTGCTGCGAATATCGTAACGGTTTATTTTATATAAATGCA
>CAKOBK010000271.1:20000-27500 GCA_932526605.1 Nephrotoma flavescens | reverse complement strand
AGTCAAACAGGCAAAATTGTTAATAATGGTCGTAGCTAAAAACCACTTACATATTCGGATTCAGCGTGAAATTTTACATGGGAATTGTATATAAAATAATTTTTTTCACATTTGGTTCGGATTTTGGCAATTTGATTCCCATTTTACTATGGGAAAGTATAATAGAGGTATATGGACAGACAAGTCAAACAGGCAAAATTGTTAATAATGGTCGTAGCGAAAAACCACTTACATATTCGGATTCAGCGTGCAATTTTACATGGGAATTGCATATAAAATAATTTTTTTCACATTTGGTTCGGATTTTGGAAATTTGATTCCCATTTTACTATGGGAAAGTATAATAGAGGTATATGGACAGACAAGTCAAACAGGCAAAATTGTTAATAATGGTCGTAGCGAAAAACCACTTACATATTCGGATTCAGCGTGCAATTTTACATGGGAATTGCATATAAAATAATTTTTTTCACATTTGGTTCGGATTTTGGCAATTTGATTCCCATTTTACTATGGGAAAGTATAATAGAGGTATATGGACAGATAAGTCAAACAGGGAAAATTGTTAATAATGGTCGTAGCGAAAAACCACTTACATATTCGGATTCAGCGTGCAATTTTACATGGGAATTGCATATAAAATAATTTTTTTCACATTTGGTTCGGATTTTGGCAATTTGATTCTCATTTTACTATGGGAAAGTATAATAGAGGTATATGGACAGACAAGTCAAACAGGCAAAATTGTTAATAATGATCGTAGCGAAAAACCATTTACATATTCGGATTCAGCGTAAAATTTTACATGGGAATTGCATATAAAATAATTTTTTTCACATTTGGTTCGGATTTTGGCAATTTGATTCCCATTTTACTATGGGAAAGTATAATAGAGGTATATGGACAGATAAGTCAAACAGGGAAAATTGTTAATAATGGTCGTAGCGAAAAACCACTTACATATTCGGATTCAGCGTGAAATTTTACATGGGAATTGCATATAAAATAAAATTTTTACATTTGGTTCGGATTTTGGCAATTTGATTCCCATTTTACTATGGGAAAGTATAATAGAGGTATATGGACAGATAAGTCAAACAGGGAAAATTGTTAATAATGGTCGTAGCGAAAAACCACTTACATATTCGGATTCAGCGTGAAATTTTACATGGGAATTGCATATAAAATAATTTTTTTCACATTTGGATCGGATTTTGGAAATTTGATTCCCATTTTACTATGGGAAAGTATAATAGAGGTATATGGACAGATAAGTCAAACAGGGAAAATTGTTAATAATGGTCGTAGCGAAAAACCACTTACATATTCGGATTCAGCGTGCAATTTTACATGGGAATTGCATATAAAATAATTTTTTTCACATTTGGTTCGGATTTTGGCAATTTGATTCCCATTTTACTATGGGAAAGTATAATAGAGGTATATGGACAGACAAGTCAAACAGGCAAAATTGTTAATAATGGTCGTAGCGTAAAACCACTTACATATTCGGATTCAGCGTGCAATTTTACATAGGAATTGCATATAAAATAATTTTTTTCACATTTGGTTCGGATTTTGGAAATTTGATTCTCATTTTACTATGGGAAAGTATAATAGAGGTATATGGACAGACAAGTCAAACAGGCAAAATTGTTAATAATGGTCGTAGCGAAAAACCACTTACATATTCGGATTCAGCGTGCAATTTTACATGGGAATTGTATATAAAATAATTTTTTTCACATTTGGTTCGGATTTTGGAAATTTGATTCCCATTTTACTATGGGAAAGTATAATAGAGGTATATGGAAAGACAAGTCAAACAGGCAAAATTGTTAATAATGGTCGTAGCGAAAAACCACTTACATATTCGGATTCAGCGTGCAATTTTACATGGGAATTGCATATAAAATAATTTTTTTAACTTGCATATAAAAAAATTTGGTTCGGATTTCCGGCTTCTTTGTGCATAAACGTATACTATGGGGAACAGGTGACAAGTCAAACAGTGAAAATCCGAACCAAATGTGAAAAAAATTATTTTATATGCAATTCCCATGTAAAATTGCACGCTGAATCCGAATATGTAATCAGTTTTACGCTACGACCATTATTAACAATTTTGCCTGTTTGACTTGTCTGTCCATATACCTCTATTATACTTTCCCATAGTAAAATGGGAATCAAATTGCCAAAATCCGAACCAAATGTGAAAAAAATTATTTTATATGCAATTCCCATGTAAAATTGCACGCTGAATCCGAATGTGTAAGTGGTTTTTCGCTACGACCATTATTAACAATTTTCCCTCTTTGACTTATCTGTCCATATACCTCTATTATACTTTCCCATAGTAAAATGGGAATCAAATTGCCAAAATCCGAACCAAATGTGAAAAAAATTATTTTATATGCAGTTCCCACGTAAAATTTTACGCTGAATCCGAATATGTAAGTGGTTTTTCGCTACGACCATTATTAACAATTTTGCCTGTTTGACTTGTCTGTCCATATACCTCTATTATACTTTCCCATAGTAAAATGAGAATCAAATTTCCAAAATCCGAACCAAATGTGAAAAAAAATATTTTATATGCAATTCCTATGTAAAATTGTACGCTGAATCCGAATATGTAAGTGGTTTTTCGCTACGACCATTATTAACAATTTTGCCTGTTTGACTTGTCTGTCCATATACCTCTATTATACTTTCCCATAGAAAAATGGGAATCAAATTGCCAAAATCCGAACCAAATGTGAAAAAAATTATTTTATATGCAATTCCCATGTAAAATTGCACGCTGAATCCGAATATGTAAGTGGTTTTTCGCTACGACCATTATTAACAATTTTGCCTGTTTGAGCTTTAAAACTAAATTTATTTAAAAATTGAGATGAATGTATTCGACAACGACCATACCATGTTTAATATACCGGTACTCGTTCGATCACCGAAGTCAAGCAACGTAGGGCATAGTTAGTACTTAGATGGGTGACCGCTTGGGAACCCTATGTGTCGTTGGCTTAGTTTTATATTATTTTATATTTTTTATTTTATAATTTTTTATATATTTTATATATTTTTATATTTTTTTTATATATTTTATATATATATTGGAGTTACATGAGTTACATGAGAAAGTTACATGAGAAATTATAATTAAAAATGTACATAGCGCTAAGTCAAGCTATTGAATGGATTGTGTTGTATAAAAATAATAATTTATACTATTTTAATTATATTTTGTATAATTAATATTTAATACTATTTTTAAATATAATAATTTATACTATTTTAATTTAACACATGTATATTTTTTATATATATTATTATAATATTTTGATAAACTATGTTTATATGGTACACATTTAATATTTTAAAATTGTTCACGCTTTCCCATAGCGCGCTATTCTATTTATTTCAAAATTATGCTCAGCTTTTCTAATATAAAAATCACACATGCTATAGCAATACAATTTTGTTAATAAAACGAGAAAATGATACTGATTTACAATGAACGTTAAATTCCATTTTAACAGATATTAGTATGTTGGTTGGAATAGACGAAAAACAAAGCAAAACAGAAAAAAATCCAAGCAACGCGTTCAAGAGGCACATTTGTTTTTGTAAACATCTGTATTTTTTTCGTTTTCTTTGTGCCTAAGTGTTTATTGTAGTAAAGAAATTTTATAAAAATAAATTTCTTTATTCATATCATTTGTTGTACAAAATTAAAGGTAAATACTTTACTTTATAAAGCGAAGAAGCAAAATTGTAAACGTTATGTATTTTGGCATATTAAATTACTTAAGAAGTCTTTAATAATGTATCTTAATATATAATATGTTTATTATTGTTTCTACCATTAACATAATTTTATTTGGTTAGTGTGAGAATTTTTATATTAAAACAAAATTCATATTCACATACAATATACTACAAAAGGTTTGCACCTTTAATAAGAAAAAATATATTCTGAATGAAAATGTATTAAAAATTCAATTGAAAAAACCTGAAAATAAATAATAAAAATCATTTGTAAACTATATTCATAAGGTATAAAAGCTTTATGATAAAAAACAAATTTACATTCTGGTTGATCCTGCCAGTAGTTATATGCTTGTCTCAAAGATTAAGCCATGCATGTCTAAGTACACACTCTCGAATAGAGAAACCGCAAAAGGCTCAGTATATCAGTTATGATTTATTAGATCGTATACATAGTTACATGGATAACTGTGGTAATTCTAGAGCTAATACATGCAAATAATCACGGACCGCAAGGAACGTGTGCTTTTATTAGATTAAAATCAATCGATACATTAAGGTATATTTATATACTGTATCGTTTATAAGATGAATCTGAATAACATGTAGATCGCATGGTCCTGTACCGGCGATAGATCTTTCAAATGTCTGCCCTATCAACTATTGATGGTAGTATCTAGGACTACCATGGTTGCAACGGGTAACGGGGAATCAGGGTTCGATTCCGGAGAGGGAGCCTGAGAAACGGCTACCACATCTAAGGAAGGCAGCAGGCGCGTAAATTACCCAATCCCAGCACGGGGAGGTAGTGACGAAAAATAACAATACAGGACTCAATCCGAGGCCCTGTAATTGGAATGAGTACACTTTAAATCCTTTAACAAGGAACAATTGGAGGGCAAGTCTGGTGCCAGCAGCCGCGGTAATTCCAGCTCCAATAGCGTATATTAAAGTTGTTGCGGTTAAAACGTTCGTAGTTGAACTTGTGTCAAGCACAGGTGGTACACCGTAACTGGGTTCGTACATCATCTTGATGCTATGACGTATTACTGTAGTGGTTTAAGCGTAAGTTTATCCACGTAATAAATCTAAATTAGTGCTCTTTACCGAGTGCTGGTCTAGAACAGTACAATTACTTTGAACAAATTAGAGTGCTTAAAGCAGGCCATTTGTGCCTAAATATTCTCTGCATGGAATAATGGAATAAGACGTCTGTTCTATTTTCAATTGGTTTTTAGATCAAGACGTAATGATTAATAGAAGCAGTTGGGGGCATTAGTATTACGGCGCGAGAGGTGAAATTCGTGGACCGTCGTAAGACTAACATAAGCGAAAGCATTTGCCAAAGATGTTTTCATTAATCAAGAACGAAAGTTAGAGGTTCGAAGGCGATCAGATACCGCCCTAGTTCTAACCATAAACGATGCCAGCTAGCAATTGGATGGAGCTACATATATGGCTCTTTCAGTCGCTTTCCGGGAAACCAAAGCTTTTGGGCTCCGGGGGAAGTATGGTTGCAAAGTTGAAACTTAAAGGAATTGACGGAAGGGCACCACCAGGAGTGGAGCCTGCGGCTTAATTTGACTCAACACGGGGAAACTTACCAGGTCCGAACATAAATGAGTAAGACAGATTAATAGCTCTTTCTCGAATCTATGGGTGGTGGTGCATGGCCGTTCTTAGTTCGTGGAGTGATTTGTCTGGTTAATTCCGATAACGAACGAGACTCAAATTTCTTAACTAGATGCCGGCAGGGTTATGACGTTGAAACTTTGCATACATTTTTGCCTCTGTTATCCATTCTTCTCACGAGGAGTGGTCTTAATACGTAAGAATTGTCTGTAGGTGGAGTCATACCTGGTGGTTTGTCTTAATAAGACACTTGCTTCTTAAATAGACAAATTGCGTCTAGCAATATGAGATTGAGCAATAACAGGTCTGTGATGCCCTTAGATGTCCTGGGCTGCACGCGCGCTACAATGAAGGTATCAACGTGTCCTCCTAGTCTAAAAAGACCGGGTAAACCGCTGAACCACCTTCGTGGTTGGGATTGTGGACTGAAACTGTTCACATGAACCTGGAATTCCCAGTAAGTGCGGGTCATAAGCTCGCATTGATTACGTCCCTGCCCTTTGTACACACCGCCCGTCGCTACTACCGATTGAATATGTTAGTGAGGTCCTCAGAGGTGATCACCGTGATGCTTCTTGTGTTGTGGTTGTTTTACCAAAGTTGACCGAACTTGTATATTTAGAGGAAGTAAAAGTCGTAACAAGGTTTCCGTAGGTGAACCTGCGGAAGGATCATTAAAGAATTTTTGATCATATTTAAGAATATACAGTACCATTGAGAAGTTCAAATACGTAATTTATTTTTATATAATTACGTTATTGATTAAAGTATTTCGCTTTACCAATGGAGTAATATATTATTGCTTAACATTAAAAAAAATATCACTCTTAGCGGGGGATCACTAGGCTCGTGGGTCGATGAAGAACGCAGCAAACTGCGTGAAGTTATGTGAACTGCAGGACACATGAACATCAACATTTTGAACGCATATTGCGGTCCATGCTAATAGTACATGTTACTCTGCTTGGACCACATATGGTTGAGGGTCACTAATATAAGCAAAATAAATTATTATTTATTAATTATTGATATGTAAATATAATATATATTTACAATATCGTATTACTTATAGTTTGTGTAATAATACGACGGTTAAAGACGTAAGTCATTTATTATATCTGATATAGTTTTTAAATCGCCGTTCATTCATTAACACAATTCTAACTTGTGACTTCAACTCATATGTGATTACCTCCTGAATTTAAGCATATTAATTAGGAGAGGAAAAGAAATTAACTAAGATTCCCTTAGTAGCGGCGAGCGAAATGGGAAGAGTCCAGCATTAAGTTCTTCTACTGATTACTGGTAGAATGGAAATTCAATGTAAAGGAGTATCTATTATCTTAGGCATTTTGATTATATGTTCAAGTCCATCTTGAATGGGGCCATTTACCCATAGAGGGTGCCAGGCCCGTAGAAACTATAATCTTGTTTAAGAAGATATCTCTAGAGAGTCGTGTTGCTTGATAGTGCAGCACTAAGTTGGTGGTAAACTCTCCATCTAAGACTAAATATAACCACGAGACCGATAGCGAACAAGTACCGTGAGGGAAAGTTGAAAAGAACTCTGAATAGAGAGTTAAACAGTACGTGAAACCACTAAGAGGTTAAACCCAATGAACCCGAACTTGTAAAAGAAGAGATTCATTGATATAATAATTGATTTTATCATGAAATTATATTATGCACTTTTCTTCTATTATCACATTGCGATGTGTTATCAACATACTACAAATGTAGATATTTGTCAATGATTTTATATGAAGCTCCTTTCGCATTCACTTGTGAATGTTTCTTAAGGAACTATAAAAATATCTGCCAATATGATGACACATGTATCTGATCGTACAAGCATATTTGCTGCGAATATCGTAACGGTTTATTTTATATAAATGCAGTTCGAGTAAACGATCATATCGGCAATGAAATGATTTGGGATACCTTTGGGACCCGTCTTGAAACACGGACCAAGGAGTCTAGTATATGTGCGAGTCATTGGGCTTTTAAGCCTAAAGGCATAATTAACGTAACTAATATATGGGATTACATGTAACTTTATATAATTGCATCTTCATCCATGGGCGTTTTAATCAACTC
>CAKOBK010000271.1:7500-15000 GCA_932526605.1 Nephrotoma flavescens | reverse complement strand
TTAATAATGGTCGTAGCGAAAAACCACTTACATATTCGGATTCAGCGTGCAATTTTACATGGGAATTGCATATAAAATAATTTTTTTCACATTTGGTTCGGATTTTGGAAATTTGATTCCCATTTTACTATGGGAAAGTATAATAGAGGTATATGGACAGACAAGTCAAACAGGCAAAATTGTTAATAATGGTCGTAGCGAAAAACCACTTACATATTCGGATTCAGCGTGCAATTTTACATGGGAATTGCATATAAAACAATTTTTTTCACATTTGGTTCGGATTTTGGCAATTTGATTCCCATTTTACTATGGGAAAGTATAATAGAGGTATATGGACAGATAAGTCAAACAGGGAAAATTGTTAATAATGGTCGTAGCGAAAAACCACTTACATATTCGGATTCAGCGTGCAATTTTACATGGGAATTGCATATAAAATAATTTTTTTCACATTTGGTTCGGATTTTGGCAATTTGATTCTCATTTTACTATGGGAAAGTATAATAGAGGTATATGGACAGACAAGTCAAACAGGCAAAATTGTTAATAATGATCGTAGCGAAAAACCATTTACATATTCGGATTCAGCGTAAAATTTTACATGGGAATTGCATATAAAATAATTTTTTTCACATTTGGTTCGGATTTTGGCAATTTGATTCCCATTTTACTATGGGAAAGTATAATAGAGGTATATGGACAGATAAGTCAAACAGGGAAAATTGTTAATAATGGTCGTAGCGAAAAACCACTTACATATTCGGATTCAGCGTGAAATTTTACATGGGAATTGCATATAAAATAAAATTTTTACATTTGGTTCGGATTTTGGCAATTTGATTCCCATTTTACTATGGGAAAGTATAATAGAGGTATATGGACAGATAAGTCAAACAGGGAAAATTGTTAATAATGGTCGTAGCGAAAAACCACTTACATATTCGGATTCAGCGTGAAATTTTACATGGGAATTGCATATAAAATAATTTTTTTCACATTTGGATCGGATTTTGGAAATTTGATTCCCATTTTACTATGGGAAAGTATAATAGAGGTATATGGACAGATAAGTCAAACAGGGAAAATTGTTAATAATGGTCGTAGCGAAAAACCACTTACATATTCGGATTCAGCGTGCAATTTTACATGGGAATTGCATATAAAATAATTTTTTTCACATTTGGTTCGGATTTTGGCAATTTGATTCCCATTTTACTATGGGAAAGTATAATAGAGGTATATGGACAGACAAGTCAAACAGGCAAAATTGTTAATAATGGTCGTAGCGTAAAACCACTTACATATTCGGATTCAGCGTGCAATTTTACATAGGAATTGCATATAAAATAATTTTTTTCACATTTGGTTCGGATTTTGGAAATTTGATTCTCATTTTACTATGGGAAAGTATAATAGAGGTATATGGACAGACAAGTCAAACAGGCAAAATTGTTAATAATGGTCGTAGCGAAAAACCACTTACATATTCGGATTCAGCGTGCAATTTTACATGGGAATTGTATATAAAATAATTTTTTTCACATTTGGTTCGGATTTTGGAAATTTGATTCCCATTTTACTATGGGAAAGTATAATAGAGGTATATGGAAAGACAAGTCAAACAGGCAAAATTGTTAATAATGGTCGTAGCGAAAAACCACTTACATATTCGGATTCAGCGTGCAATTTTACATGGGAATTGCATATAAAATAATTTTTTTAACTTGCATATAAAAAAATTTGGTTCGGATTTCCGGCTTCTTTGTGCATAAACGTATACTATGGGGAACAGGTGACAAGTCAAACAGTGAAAATCCGAACCAAATGTGAAAAAAATTATTTTATATGCAATTCCCATGTAAAATTGCACGCTGAATCCGAATATGTAATCAGTTTTACGCTACGACCATTATTAACAATTTTGCCTGTTTGACTTGTCTGTCCATATACCTCTATTATACTTTCCCATAGTAAAATGGGAATCAAATTGCCAAAATCCGAACCAAATGTGAAAAAAATTATTTTATATGCAATTCCCATGTAAAATTACACGCTGAATCCGAATGTGTAAGTGGTTTTTCGCTACGACCATTATTAACAATTTTCCCTCTTTGACTTATCTGTCCATATACCTCTATTATACTTTCCCATAGTAAAATGGGAATCAAATTGCCAAAATCCGAACCAAATGTGAAAAAAATTATTTTATATGCAGTTCCCACGTAAAATTTTACGCTGAATCCGAATATGTAAGTGGTTTTTCGCTACGACCATTATTAACAATTTTGCCTGTTTGACTTGTCTGTCCATATACCTCTATTATACTTTCCCATAGTAAAATGAGAATCAAATTTCCAAAATCCGAACCAAATGTGAAAAAAAATATTTTATATGCAATTCCTATGTAAAATTGTACGCTGAATCCGAATATGTAAGTGGTTTTTCGCTACGACCATTATTAACAATTTTGCCTGTTTGACTTGTCTGTCCATATACCTCTATTATACTTTCCCATAGAAAAATGGGAATCAAATTGCCAAAATCCGAACCAAATGTGAAAAAAATTATTTTATATGCAATTCCCATGTAAAATTGCACGCTGAATCCGAATATGTAAGTGGTTTTTCGCTACGACCATTATTAACAATTTTGCCTGTTTGAGCTTTAAAACTAAATTTATTTAAAAATTGAGATGAATGTATTCGACAACGACCATACCATGTTTAATATACCGGTACTCGTTCGATCACCGAAGTCAAGCAACGTAGGGCATAGTTAGTACTTAGATGGGTGACCGCTTGGGAACCCTATGTGTCGTTGGCTTAGTTTTATATTATTTTATATTTTTTATTTTATAATTTTTTATATATTTTATATATTTTTATATTTTTTTTATATATTTTATATATATATTGGAGTTACATGAGTTACATGAGAAAGTTACATGAGAAATTATAATTAAAAATGTACATAGCGCTAAGTCAAGCTATTGAATGGATTGTGTTGTATAAAAATAATAATTTATACTATTTTAATTATATTTTGTATAATTAATATTTAATACTATTTTTAAATATAATAATTTATACTATTTTAATTTAACACATGTATATTTTTATATATATTATTATAATATTTTGATAAACTATGTTTATATGGTACACATTTAATATTTTAAAATTGTTCACGCTTTCCCATAGCGCGCTATTCTATTTATTTCAAAATTATGCTCAGCTTTTCTAATATAAAAATCACACATGCTATAGCAATACAATTTTGTTAATAAAACGAGAAAATGATACTGATTTACAATGAACGTTAAATTCCATTTTAACAGATATTAGTATGTTGGTTGGAATAGACGAAAAACAAAGCAAAACAGAAAAAAATCCAAGCAACGCGTTCAAGAGGCACATTTGTTTTTGTAAACATCTGTATTTTTTTCGTTTTCTTTGTGCCTAAGTGTTTATTGTAGTAAAGAAATTTTATAAAAATAAATTTCTTTATTCATATCATTTGTTGTACAAAATTAAAGGTAAATACTTTACTTTATAAAGCGAAGAAGCAAAATTGTAAACGTTATGTATTTTGGCATATTAAATTACTTAAGAAGTCTTTAATAATGTATCTTAATATATAATATGTTTATTATTGTTTCTACCATTAACATAATTTTATTTGGTTAGTGTGAGAATTTTATATATTAAAACAAAATTCATATTCACATACAATATACTACAAAAGGTTTGCACCTTTAATAAGAAAAAATATATTCTGAATGAAAATGTATTAAAAATTCAATTGAAAAAACCTGAAAATAAATAATAAAAATCATTTGTAAACTATATTCATAAGGTATAAAAGCTTTATGATAAAAAACAAATTTACATTCTGGTTGATCCTGCCAGTAGTTATATGCTTGTCTCAAAGATTAAGCCATGCATGTCTAAGTACACACTCTCGAATAGAGAAACCGCAAAAGGCTCAGTATATCAGTTATGATTTATTAGATCGTATACATAGTTACATGGATAACTGTGGTAATTCTAGAGCTAATACATGCAAATAATCACGGACCGCAAGGAACGTGTGCTTTTATTAGATTAAAATCAATCGATACATTAAGGTATATTTATATACTGTATCGTTTATAAGATGAATCTGAATAACATGTAGATCGCATGGTCCTGTACCGGCGATAGATCTTTCAAATGTCTGCCCTATCAACTATTGATGGTAGTATCTAGGACTACCATGGTTGCAACGGGTAACGGGGAATCAGGGTTCGATTCCGGAGAGGGAGCCTGAGAAACGGCTACCACATCTAAGGAAGGCAGCAGGCGCGTAAATTACCCAATCCCAGCACGGGGAGGTAGTGACGAAAAATAACAATACAGGACTCAATCCGAGGCCCTGTAATTGGAATGAGTACACTTTAAATCCTTTAACAAGGAACAATTGGAGGGCAAGTCTGGTGCCAGCAGCCGCGGTAATTCCAGCTCCAATAGCGTATATTAAAGTTGTTGCGGTTAAAACGTTCGTAGTTGAACTTGTGTCAAGCACAGGTGGTACACCGTAACTGGGTTCGTACATCATCTTGATGCTATGACGTATTACTGTAGTGGTTTAAGCGTAAGTTTATCCACGTAATAAATCTAAATTAGTGCTCTTTACCGAGTGCTGGTCTAGAACAGTACAATTACTTTGAACAAATTAGAGTGCTTAAAGCAGGCCATTTGTGCCTAAATATTCTCTGCATGGAATAATGGAATAAGACGTCTGTTCTATTTTCAATTGGTTTTTAGATCAAGACGTAATGATTAATAGAAGCAGTTGGGGGCATTAGTATTACGGCGCGAGAGGTGAAATTCGTGGACCGTCGTAAGACTAACATAAGCGAAAGCATTTGCCAAAGATGTTTTCATTAATCAAGAACGAAAGTTAGAGGTTCGAAGGCGATCAGATACCGCCCTAGTTCTAACCATAAACGATGCCAGCTAGCAATTGGATGGAGCTACATATATGGCTCTTTCAGTCGCTTTCCGGGAAACCAAAGCTTTTGGGCTCCGGGGGAAGTATGGTTGCAAAGTTGAAACTTAAAGGAATTGACGGAAGGGCACCACCAGGAGTGGAGCCTGCGGCTTAATTTGACTCAACACGAGGGAAACTTACCAGGTCCGAACATAAATGAGTAAGACAGATTAATAGCTCTTTCTCGAATCTATGGGTGGTGGTGCATGGCCGTTCTTAGTTCGTGGAGTGATTTGTCTGGTTAATTCCGATAACGAACGAGACTCAAATTTCTTAACTAGATGCCGGCAGGGTTATGACGTTGAAACTTTGCATACATTTTTGCCTCTGTTATCCATTCTTCTCACGAGGAGTGGTCTTAATACGTAAGAATTGTCTGTAGGTGGAGTCATACCTGGTGGTTTGTCTTAATAAGACACTTGCTTCTTAAATAGACAAATTGCGTCTAGCAATATGAGATTGAGCAATAACAGGTCTGTGATGCCCTTAGATGTCCTGGGCTGCACGCGCGCTACAATGAAGGTATCAACGTGTCCTCCTAGTCTAAAAAGACCGGGTAAACCGCTGAACCACCTTCGTGGTTGGGATTGTGGACTGAAACTGTTCACATGAACCTGGAATTCCCAGTAAGTGCGGGTCATAAGCTCGCATTGATTACGTCCCTGCCCTTTGTACACACCGCCCGTCGCTACTACCGATTGAATATGTTAGTGAGGTCCTCAGAGGTGATCACCGTGATGCTTCTTGTGTTGTGGTTGTTTTACCAAAGTTGACCGAACTTGTATATTTAGAGGAAGTAAAAGTCGTAACAAGGTTTCCGTAGGTGAACCTGCGGAAGGATCATTAAAGAATTTTTGATCATATTTAAGAATATACAGTACCATTGAGAAGTTCAAATACGTAATTTATTTTTATATAATTACGTTATTGATTAAAGTATTTCGCTTTACCAATGGAGTAATATATTATTGCTTAACATTAAAAAAAATATCACTCTTAGCGGGGGATCACTAGGCTCGTGGGTCGATGAAGAACGCAGCAAACTGCGTGAAGTTATGTGAACTGCAGGACACATGAACATCAACATTTTGAACGCATATTGCGGTCCATGCTAATAGTACATGTTACTCTGCTTGGACCACATATGGTTGAGGGTCACTAATATAAGCAAAATAAATTATTATTTATTAATTATTGATATGTAAATATAATATATATTTACAATATCGTATTACTTATAGTTTGTGTAATAATACGACGGTTAAAGACGTAAGTCATTTATTATATCTGATATAGTTTTTAAATCGCCGTTCATTCATTAACACAATTCTAACTTGTGACTTCAACTCATATGTGATTACCTCCTGAATTTAAGCATATTAATTAGGAGAGGAAAAGAAATTAACTAAGATTCCCTTAGTAGCGGCGAGCGAAATGGGAAGAGTCCAGCATTAAGTTCTTCTACTGATTACTGGTAGAATGGAAATTCAATGTAAAGGAGTATCTATTATCTTAGGCATTTTGATTATATGTTCAAGTCCATCTTGAATGGGGCCATTTACCCATAGAGGGTGCCAGGCCCGTAGAAACTATAATCTTGTTTAAGAAGATATCTCTAGAGAGTCGTGTTGCTTGATAGTGCAGCACTAAGTTGGTGGTAAACTCCATCTAAGACTAAATATAACCACGAGACCGATAGCGAACAAGTACCGTGAGGGAAAGTTGAAAAGAACTCTGAATAGAGAGTTAAACAGTACGTGAAACCACTAAGAGGTTAAACCCAATGAACCCGAACTTGTAAAAGAAGAGATTCATTGATATAATAATTGATTTTATCATGAAATTATATTATGCACTTTTCTTCTATTATCACATTGCGATGTGTTATCAACATACTACAAATGTAGATATTTGTCAATGATTTTATATGAAGCTCCTTTCGCATTCACTTGTGAATGTTTCTTAAGGAACTATAAAAATATCTGCCAATATGATGACACATGTATCTGATCGTACAAGCATATTTGCTGCGAATATCGTAACGGTTTATTTTATATAAATGCAGTTCGAGTAAACGATCATATCGGCAATGAAATGATTTGGGATACCTTTGGGACCCGTCTTGAAACACGGACCAAGGAGTCTAGTATATGTGCGAGTCATTGGGCTTTTAAGCCTAAAGGCATAATTAACGTAACTAATATATGGGATTACATGTAACTTTATATAATTGCATCTTCATCCATGGGCGTTTTAATCAACTCATATTGCTTATGTTTTATGAGTTAAAGCGTACTGTAAGCATATACACTGTGACCCGAAAGATGGTGAACTATACCTGATCAGGTCGAAGTCAGGGGAAACCCTGATGGAGGATCGTAGCAGTTCTGACGTGCAAATCGATTGTCAGAATTGGGTATAGGGGCGAAAGACCAATCGAACCATCTAGTAGCTGGTTCCCTCCGA
>CAKOBK010000271.1:0-2500 GCA_932526605.1 Nephrotoma flavescens | reverse complement strand
AAACCACTTACATATTCGGATTCAGCGTGCAATTTTACATGGGAATTGCATATAAAATAATTTTTTTCACATTTGGTTCGGATTTTGGCAATTTGATTCCCATTTTACTATGGGAAAGTATAATAGAGGTATATGGACAGATAAGTCAAACAGGGAAAATTGTTAATAATGGTCGTAGCGAAAAACCACTTACATATTCGGATTCAGCGTGCAATTTTACATGGGAATTGCATATAAAATAATTTTTTTCACATTTGGTTCGGATTTTGGCAATTTGATTCTCATTTTACTATGGGAAAGTATAATAGAGGTATATGGACAGACAAGTCAAACAGGCAAAATTGTTAATAATGATCGTAGCGAAAAACCATTTACATATTCGGATTCAGCGTAAAATTTTACATGGGAATTGCATATAAAATAATTTTTTTCACATTTGGTTCGGATTTTGGCAATTTGATTCCCATTTTACTATGGGAAAGTATAATAGAGGTATATGGACAGATAAGTCAAACAGGGAAAATTGTTAATAATGGTCGTAGCGAAAAACCACTTACATATTCGGATTCAGCGTGCAATTTTACATGGGGGAATTGCATATAAAATAATTTTTTTCACATTTGGATCGGATTTTGGAAATTTGATTCCCATTTTACTATGGGAAAGTATAATAGAGGTATATGGACAGACAAGTCAAACAGGCAAAATTGTTAATAATGGTCGTAGCGAAAAACCATTTACATATTCGGATTCAGCGTGAAATTTTACATGGGAATTGCATATAAAATAATTTTTTTCACATTTGGTTCGGATTTTGGCAATTTGATTCCCATTTTACTATGGGAAAGTATAATAGAGGTATATGGACAGACAAGTCCCCCCTGAATCCGAATATGTAAATGGTTTTTCGCTACGACTATTATTAACAATTTTGCCTGTTTGACTTGTCTGTCCATATACCTCTATTATACTTTCCCATAGTAAAATGGGAATCAAATTTCCAAAATCCGATCCAAATGTGAAAAAAATTATTTTATATGCAATTCCCATGTAAAATTTCACGCTGAATCCGAATATGTAAGTGGTTTTTCGCTACGAACATTATTAACAATTTTCCCTGTTTGACTTATCTGTCCATATACCTCTATTATACTTTCCCATAGTAAAATGGGAATCAAATTGCCAAAATCCGAACCAAATGTGAAAAAAAATATTTTATATGCAATTCCCATGTAAAATTGCACGCTGAATCCGAATATGTAAGTGGTTTTTCGCTACGACTATTATTAACAATTTTCCCTGTTTGACTTATCTGTCCATATACCTCTATTATACTTTCCCATAGTAAAATGGGAATCAAATTGCCAAAATCCGAACCAAATGTGAAAAAAATTATTTTATATGCAATTCCCATGTAAAATTTCACGCTGAATCCGAATATGTAAGTGGTTTTTCGCTACGACCATTATTAACAATTTTCCCTGTTTGACTTATCTGTCCATATACCTCTATTATACTTTCCCATAGTAAAATGGGAATCAAATTGCCAAAATCCGAACCAAATGTGAAAAAAATTATTTTATATGCAATTCCCATGTAAAATTGCACGCTGAATCCGAATATGTAAGTGGTTTTTCGCTACGACCATTATTAACAATTTTGCCTGTTTGACTTGTCTGTCCATATACCTCTATTATTCTTTCCCATAGTAAAATGGGAATCAAATTTCCAAAATCCGATCCAAATGTGAAAAAAATTATTTTATATGCAATTCCCATGTAAAATTTCACGCTGAATCCGAATATGTAAGTGGTTTTTCGCTACGACCATTATTAACAATTTTCCCTGTTTGACTTATCTGTCCATATACCTCTATTATACTTTCCCATAGTAAAATGGGAATCAAATTGCCAAAATCCGAACCAAATGTGAAAAAAATTATTTTATATGCAATTCCCATGTAAAATTTTACGCTGAATCCGAATATGTAAATAATTTTTCGCTACGATCATTATTAACAATTTTGCCTGTTTGACTTGTCTGTCCATATACCTCTATTATACTTTCCCATAGTAAAATGAGAATCAAATTGCCAAAATCCGAACCAAATGTGAAAAAAATTATTTTATATGCAATTCCCATGTAAAATTGCACGCTGAATCCGAATATGTAAGTGGTTTTTCGCTACGACCATTATTAACAATTTTCCCTGTTTGACTTATCTGTCCATATACCTCTATTATACTTTCCCATAGTAAAATGGGAATCAAATTGCCAAAATCCGAACCAAATGTGAAAAAAATTATTTTATATGCAATTCCCATGTAAAATTGCACGCTGAATCCGAATATGTAAGTGGTTTTTCGCTACGACCATTATTAACAATTTTCCCTGTTTGACTTATCTGTCCATATACCTCTATTATACTTTCCCATAGTAAAATGGGAATCAAATTGCCAAAATCCGAACCAAATGTGAAAAAAATTATTTTATATGCAAT
>CAKOBK010000270.1:2500-15000 GCA_932526605.1 Nephrotoma flavescens | reverse complement strand
AATATGTATCAATCGTAGGTCGAGACACCAATGTTGATAGATTCCATTGACATTTTAAAGGAAACTGTCTATTTGGGCCAAGCTACACACGGCTTCATCCTCCTTTCTTTCCCCTGTTACCTACAAAATCCGTTTTAACTGCATGATAAAAATTTTCGGTGAAGCCGAACTAACAAAAACAAAAATGAATAAAACAGATTCTAGTTTAAATTTTATTTTCGAGAGAGCAATAACAATACAATACAAAAAAATATTGTGTTTAAATATAAAATCAGGGTTTAAAGGGTAATAAAAAAATTTCCAATTTATTTTCGAATGTGTTTTTTAATTTTATTTTATTTTTCTAGTGTGTTGTGTAGTGATAACACAATAAAATAAGTTTGGGGTCATATCGGTTTCAAAGTAGTAACACTGACTATGACTTTAAATAGAGAGAGAATATCTGTTAAAACGATGTATATGCATTAAAATTTCGGATTCGTCTTGAGATTTTAATGCGAAGTTATGAAAGGTGTATATACATTTGTGTCTTTCTTTCTGTTGTCTATGACTCCGGCTGTTTTACTTGGTTCCGTATTATGGAGAGTAAATAATCAAAAACTAAACAAAAAATAATACATACACAAATATTTAAAGGCGGGGCCTAAAATTTTCATCATAGCTGCGACATACAATTTTTGACCTTACATCCGAAATGAAAAAAATAGAAATGAAAATAAAAAAAATTAAGGCCATTTGAGACGTAGATTTTTGTTTAAATTTTATTTTCGAGAGAACAGAATAAAACAATATAAAAAATTTGGTGTTTTAATATAAAATAAGGGTTTAAATTAACAATAAAAATTTATTGCGACGTTGTTTGAAACCAGAAACTAAAACCTCGTGTAGCTTGGGTGATTTAAATCTATTGTTTTATACGTTACACGTGTTTTATTTATTTTTTATTTTACACTCTTCGTTAAAAAGAGACATACATACCAATATAATATTGATATTCGTTTAAGAGCGCTACACACGATCCAATTTAGTCGGACCGACCGTCGGTTACTAAATCGGTGTTGTCTACAGACAATCCAACTTACCATCCGATTTACTATCCAATTTTGACAATTAGGTTTAAAATTTATTTTACTTTGTGTGGCATTGTCATTGTTTTCCAAATTTTTTATAAGTATGTCATTATTAAGTGTCGTTGTTAAAAACAAATTTAACACACAAATGACATAAAATTGTCCAATAACGATACACACCATCCGATTTGGTTGGTTGGTTGGACGGTCGGATGGAATTTCCATCCAACACATCCAACTTGATTTTATCGGTTCAACTTGCATACACACGATCCGATTTCCAACCAAATCTGTCCAACCGTCCGACCAAATTGGATCGTGTGTAGCGCTCTTTAATCGCATACTAAAGATTTCACGAAAAAATGTAAATAATTTTTGTTGGTTTTCGTCCATACAAATTCTCTCTCTTATGTTGTTCTTCTTCGTAAAGAATAAAAAATTAAAAAGATCTTTGGCCAATTTTAAAACTTGTTGCTGCTTTTCTATGGCATACACACTACGAAAAACTAAACATATTTACAGAAAATGTGGGAGTCATGACAAATACCGGTTTTCATAAAAATAATAACACGTTGTAGTAATCTCTAACGTCATACGGATTTTGTTAGACTGGGCATAAGTAGAGAGATTTAACAAAAAAACAATTTATATTGTTCTCTTTACTGTTAGTTAAAGCTAGTATAAGATGAAAGCGGAAAGAACGTAGCAAATCAAAATTAAAAAAGACTGTTATTATGTTATTTGCCCGTTCGCTCACTGTGCTTCTTTGAAGCACTGCTTCACGCTTCAAAATAAGTCGTAATAGATTTTTTATTGATACTTTAAAGGCTTATTATTAAATTGTATTAAAATCGTATTATTTCTGTATACACCAACAATTGGCATTAAATTTAAAACGCGGTTAACTTCATTGTATTTCTATTTAAGGAAAAATTTAAAAGTTTGATACCGCAACCTAACAAGAAAAAATTCTCATAATTTTTTTCATATTTTTCTGTAAGGAAAAAGTTTAAGGAATTCTATTGGGGATACGCTGCAACTTGAATAAGAAAAACTATAGGTTGATTAAATTGTAGAACGAAATTTGGCATTGCACATTATGAGATTTGGAGTTTCATTTTAATAATTGCAAAATGGTTTTAGTTGAGATAATTTGAAAACAGAAATGAATGAAATGATGAATTTTTACATCTACAATTTTGATAGAATATTTACTATTGCAAAACCTGTTCTTCTGATTAAATTATTATTTGTGCTGTTTCCCAAAAATTTATTTTGTCTTTCTTCGGTATCCAACCTAATTTTAAAAATATCATTAAACTGGAGAGGACTAGGTGACGGGAAAAGAACTGCATCGAAAGAAGAAGAAGAATAAACACAAAGCGGTATGTTGTACCATCACTTAGAATAGAAATTCGAAAAAATTCGAATGGCGGTATGATGCATCATTTTCGAATCGCGATAAATGATAAAGTTTGATCATTTAAAACCAAAGTAATAATAAATTCATTCATTCACATACATTTCATTCTAGAAAAAGTATTCCAAGATTAAAAAACAATAAAAGTCGAAAATGATATAACTTACACTTTTTCGATTCGACTTTTTCGAATTTCGACTTTTCTCGATTCGAAGTGATGGTACAACATACTGCCCATAGTCGTTTATCTTTTATTTTTTCGTGTTCATTCGCATTTAAATCTATTGTTGTATACGCGTGTTTTATTTATTTGTTATTTTACAATCTTCGTTAAAAAGAGACATACATACCAAATAATATTACTATTCGTTTAATCGCATATTAAAGATTTCACGGAAAAATGTTAAAAAAATTTTTTTGTCATTTTTCGACCATACAAATTCTCTCTCTTATGTTGTTCTGTATGGTAGTAATAAAAACATGTCGTTCATTTTTGGCATGTGTTTTTAATTTGCTTTTATTTTCGTGTGTACGATTAGTATAAACTGAAACAACCCAGCAGGAAATTTATCGACGATACATTAGTGACTCATCAGCGACAGTCAAGCATGTCATGTATACAGAAATTTTCCAGCCAATGGGACTAATTTTCGTGACATGTCTGAGATGAGTCGTACATGACATGACTGAGATGAATTGTACATGATATGTCTGATATTAATCGTTTTTGACATGTCTGAGATGAATGGTAGGTATGTGAGAAATCATGTGTGACTATGCTAGGACAATTCAGAGACGTGTATTATGTGGCTTGCCTAAAATCTATTGTAGATAACATGTCTGAGATGAGATTGACATTTGTAATTAAAACATTTTATTTAAAGGAAGAAAACTATTTCTAATTTCTTAAAAAAGTTAATAATACATATCAGTATGACTTTCAAAATATAAAAAATTAATTAATTTCGGTAAAAAATAAACTTCACCGTTGGTACTTCAACTGGCGGGAGTTGGCCTAGAATATAAAACACAAAATTTGTTTAACTATAAAATAAATAAAAAAATTAACAATTTTGATATAAAGTACTACTACAAAACGGTTACAAACCTATTTGACAAAAAAAAATGTTAAAAATATGTATGTATTACATATATTATAAAAAAAATTATATACAAAAAGAAAAATTATTACATAAAAGACAGACTGAAGATCACACGCAAAATATTTTATTTGTATCGATTTTGTTTACTTACGCTGTTTTCAAAAAATTGCGATGGAATGAAAAACATCGAAGACTCGTCATACATGTTTCGCTCAAGACATTGTCAAGAACGAGGTTGTGTCATGTCTCACACTAATCTTTGTTCATAAACAGACACTGTACACGTCATTTGAGAATCAAATGTGGCTGGTCATAAATTAGTCATTTGTCAACATACCATCAAAAAACGACAAAAACTAAGCTTTTTTCTTTTTCATCCACGATTAGAAAAAAGAGTAAGATATAGAAACGTATGTTTTCTTGAAAAATAATAAACATGGTTGTTGACAAATTTCCAACTGGGAAAATTTTGTGTATATGTATAAAATGAAAGAAGAAAAAACTCTTGTGTACATTTTTGACTTATCTATATTTGCCGCTCATTGATCCGGATCAGTTTAAATTTTTATATGGAAGACGTGATCCAAATTTTGTTTTAGATCACAAATTTTGATTTTGAATCTAGCAAGCGCCTTTGTGTAGTTTCATGAAACATGAACTGAACTGGATCAGATCAAGAAATGTGGCCTTGATTTGTTTACGACCTTTGTGCTGTGACTAAATGATTTAATTTTTATTCGAATAAATCGCCAATATTAATAGACATCTGATATTGGTGAGGCCGAACCTTTTCGTAAAATTAAATAATATAGAAAAAACAATTTATAAGCACATTTTTTCGAGAAAAATTAAGATTTAAGATCATACCTCTCAAATATCGTACCTTTCAAACGGATGAAAATAAAAGGTAACCCGTAAGATCTTAAATGAGGCCAAGCCTTTTCCAGTTAAATAAGTGTGTGAAATTATCGTGATTCAAATTTTTGGGCGTATACGCAAGTACATACCTTAATTTCAAATATAAATACATAATCAATATCCATTGTATTAAGAAATGTATTAAGAAAATAAATTATATTTCTAAAAATGACTTGTTGTAAGTTTGATGTGATCAAAGAATTATATTTACACGTACGTAATAGTGAAGTTGACGTATTTAGTTACGTAGCAATGAATCGTATATATTATATGGTATATTTTTTATTGGTACGCAATATACTCGTATGTATGCGTATATAATATACAACGCATAAACATAATACAAATATATGTGATTTGTATATTTATGCGAGTTTGTATATGCGAAATATTTACATATGTAGTTAGTTTATTTAAAAATGATGACATAGATAAAATATGATTGGTGACTTACATTAATTTGTAGGTTTAAATACCATGTGAAAAATAGAATTCCTGAGTACCTATTTCGTGCGGAAATTGAGAGATGAGACCACACTTTTGCAATGTCGTATACGACGTATAGTACACAATTTTGAATAAGTGTGTTGTCATTTGTTATAAATGTATGTGTGTTGTTTTTGTGACCATAAACATCAAAATTTTTCACAATGTTTATGTGACCATAAACATCAAAATGCAAGAGCTACAATAAATATTAATTAGCTCGAACTATTGTCAGACTAGTATAGAGTATCTACATTATAATGAAAAATGACGGTTTCGGTAATTTTTTCTCTTAAGATGGTAAGAGGAAATTAAACTCACTCGGAAATACCTCAAAACTCATCGTATCATTCCAAACTTCTCCGTTTTTGATCATGTATTTCAAAAGCAATAATGGTTTACTAATTACTACTGCATACCAAGGCGGGACTTTATACTCGTATAAAATCTATTGTTTATTAATTATAATAATACTTGTCAATGGCCGAACAAACAATCTCGCGCGCGTCGGAATTACTGTAGCGAATTGATATATTAGGTGTGTGAATATGACCCCGCCAATTTTTTAATAAAATAAAACATACAACTCCATCTGCAGCTACAACTTTCCTTCATCTTTCAGACAATTTACGGATCCCCTCCCTGAAGAAATCTTGGTCTTTGGAGGTGATCCAATCAATAAGCCAATGTTCAATCTCTGCACGAGAACTGATTTTTCGACGATCGAGGCCTCTTTCTTTTAACTCATGTGGAACCAATTTGCTAGTTTTTTGAACTATTAGGATTGTTTATAAACGTTTTGCAACAGTTGGCGATCAACATTTAACGCTGTAATCGTTTTTGATTGTGTTTGAGATGAATCTTCGGCCAATAACGTTTCCAATTCAGCATCTTTAAATTTTTCCGGAGGCTTTCCATGCTCTTTATCTTCAATGTCCGAATCATAATCCGAAATGACGGTCCGAAAACCGTCGAAACCATGTTTTGCACGTTGTATTCGATGGAGCATGCTCACCGAAAATTTCCACAAGCAAACGATAAGTTTCCATTACACTTTTCTTTGCAGTAAAATAATGTAATAAAACCTTCTGCAAATGATATTTATTCGGAATAAAGTGTCAAGGAAATACTAGTTGAGCAGACATCAAGTACGACAGAATACCAGTAGTGCAAATTTATAGTACACGTAAGCAGTACTAGTAACGACGCCTATTGGGAAAGTGCGAAGTAATATTCACACATCTATTAGTTAAATTCTTGTTGAATTAAATTCCTTTATTATCAAATTTTAATAAAATTCAATCAACGAGCTGTTTCAAATATTTGATTACAAACGGGTTTGCCAAAAGTTCAAATCCATATAGCATTGATTAAAAATCAAGATGCAGTCCGAACTTCTATCGTCCGAGAAAATATTTTATTGAGTTGGGTTCAATTCAAATTAAGAACTTTCCCGCCTTTCTTAGTGTGTTATTTTGTTGCTTCGAGGATAAATTGTTCGTTAATTAGATTTATAAAATAATTTTTTCTGGGTTTTTGAATTAGTCGATTACAATTCCCCCCGATATAAATGAGTTAGAATGTAATTAAATGTGAAAAAATAATTTATTATGCCAAATAGCTTGTAGTGTAATAACTAAATGCACCCTATACAAATATTTTAGTTTCATTAAAAAGTGATAGCTTGTTGTTTGGCAGGAGGCATACACATGAAATTGACCGAAAACGAAAAAGAACTTTAGAATATCAATAAATTATTATTATCAATAAAGTGGATATTTGTTTCTTAGCAGATAACAGTTTATTATTTTAAAAAATTTAATGAGGTTTTCCGCAGAAAACTAGTACATGGTATTGAGCTTGAAGCTTCACTTTATATGACATGTGGGATTTTCAAGTTAATAAATCCACTATACCTATTCACTCAACTATGCTATACTCTGCCATGTTGTACGAGTAGTTTAAAGATCAGTATTAATCCACTGTTCAATGCACAGCGATTAAGATAATTTCTCTTATAATTATTTTTATGGCATATTTAATGGAAAAAGATCACATATAAATTACCTTCCCCGCTTAAAATAGGATTGAAAGAATTTACAATGATATTGTAATTTAAGCAATTGCAATTGATTTCGCTTTTTAAGCGATTTATTGAAACTAGATCAAATGAGGGTAGGGAATTTTTACCTTTTAAAATTATTTAAATCCTAATTTTAAATTTTTAAAATAACTATGTAGGTATATGTACCTATGTTCAATGATATCGTATCTTACATCCTACATGTAGTTTAAATTCCATAAAATATCTACTGTACAAAGTTCTTATATAATTAAAGTTTATTAAATCTGCGAGATACACACAAGTGAAGCATTTAAATTAATTTTAAATTAAAACGACCTATCATCACCATAATTTATTTAAAATGTAATAAGTTAAAGGTATTAACGATTATTACATTAAGAAATTGTATAAATAAACACTTTCTATTTGAGTATATGTATTTATTTTTCTTGTTGACATTATACATTTGGCTCCAAAATTCCCAATTTCTGCAAGAGCTACTTAAAACCATAATGTACTCAGTTTCGAGTTTTTCTGTCTCTAGCTTCATAGTGTGTCCTGACGTATCCAAGTATTTGATTTTATTGTACATTAGGACTAAAACAAAAGTAGCACATCTTTGCTAAAGAAATGTAATATCAGTAAACGTACACGATATTGTGTTGAGCAAGAAAACCAAATATTTAGAGGATTTTAATTCCTTTATTTTTGCTTGTTTGAAATTTTATTCTTACGGATCTTGCGTATTTTGTATATATTTTATGCCACCATTTTTAGATTTTTTTCTGCAAAATTTTCACATTTCCCATTTTTCAGTTTTTTGGATTACCAACAAAATAAACGTAATGAAATGGATTTTTTTCTACGTTTTTGTCTGAAAATGTTTACCAACGAAAAGAAAACTTACATTTGTAGCAAACGAATTTAAAGATTTAATAATCTCATTAATTTTCTTTATCTTTTGCTGACATAATATGCTTATTAAATATTTTTTTTTATCTTACACTAAACACTTTGAGACAAAAATATGAACACTTTATATCTTTATATATTGGACACAAATCAAATAGAAAAAGCACCCAAAACACTAGTAAAATTTATTTTGAATAAAAATTTTGCACGCACACAAATAAACTATGTATAATAATTTTTCTATAAATTTTCATTTCCATTTATTTATTGTTGGTTTTCAATCCAATCAAAAAGAAACTGGAATACAAAATCAAAAAGAACAAAAAAATTCAGTTTTGTATACAAAACTATAAATATTATTAATAAAACAACAATACGCTTCTAAATCACAGCTTGTGAAACAGACGACCGCAACGTACGAAACGTAAACAGAAAAAATCACCCGCGATATAAATATATGTATAAAATAAAAATAAAATATTTTTACTTGAATATAAAAATAAATTTTTTTTATTCTTATTATTCCTCAGGTCTATTTTACCCGCGCTGCTAAACTAATAATTTCAATACTGAAACATTTTTAAAAACTAATCAAATTTATGTCATTGCAAGTAACAGTAACCAGGGTTAATATAAAAAAATTGAGCGTGCTAAAGCGCATTCTCAGATCATATAAAAGAAAAAAAATAATAACAATACACGAAAAAATTGTTGGAGAAACGAATAATAATACGTTCACGTTTTTAGTGTATTCAAAAAGATAAGAAATTTTTTTCATTTTCGTCGACTATAGTTACACACAAATACAAACTTGTATTGTAGTCGGAAAGTATTAGACAATGCGTGTGACAGACTATTTCTAAAGGGCTTTCAAAAGTCAATGGAACGACTGGTTCTAGAAAAAAGACTGAAATGTATAGAGTGTTCCAGTTAATTGTCATTGGTTGCCAAAAGAAAATAATAGCACATAAGCACAATAGATAATTTTATGTTAAGCAAAGCACACAATATACATGATTATGATGACAACATACACGAGTTACGTCATGAGACCACACACAGCATGACTCCACCAATGGCCCGTTGCATACACGGCTTCAAACGACCGGTTTCACCTTCGTATCTTTGCAACATAAAATTTTTCGGGGAAGCCGAACTAAGACAAATAGAAATGAAAATAAAAAAATTTAAGGCCATTTTTGAGAGGTAGATTTTTGTTTAAATTTTATTTTCGAGAGAGCAGAATAAAACAATACCAAAAAAAATTAATGTTTTAATATAAAATAAGGGTTTAAATTAAGAATAAAAAATCTATTACGACTTAGTTTGAAGCCAGAAGCAGAAGCCGTGTATGGAACGGGCCAATATCGATATTTCCACCGATACCATGTTCCAGTTAGATATAACAAACATGTTGAAATATTATTATATCTTAATAAAATATTATTACGAATATTAAGTGTTCTACACAAAGGTCGTGAGTTGAAATCTTTGTAAGAGTCAATAATTTTTTATTGAGGGGATTATTATTCTTAACATCATCCTTCGATGTTGTCAGGTGACGTATTGCTCCAATACTGACTGCGATTTCGATTTTAGATTGACATTCTATGTGGATGGAAATATGAAGATATCGAAAGCAATTGTAAACGGCAGCGATAATCATCGTCGAAAATACTGGAATTAACAACGGCCGCTAATCATCAAGGCAGGGAAATGATGACGTGAATGTTCGCGAACACAACTACATGGAAATGATCTTCAATTGCAATACACATACATCGCCAAATGAAATAAAAATAATAATCTCGAACAGGCATAGACAAGCATATAATATGCACGAGGAATTTGGGACGCAGACACATTTGTAATTTAACCAGTGAACAGTGCAAGTTAAAAAGTGAAAGTTAACAGTGCGAAAAGTAGAGTGAACAGTAAATGTGAATTATTAATCATCAATAAACGAGTGAAATAAGTGAATTGTTGTAAAAGTTAAAAATAAAGTATGAAAAAATAAATCGCTATAAAAAATAAAAACAATAGTATTGTTGCTTTGACAAAGTCCGGTTAGCTTACCACAAAAATTGCATTGTTCTGTGGTAAATATATAAAAGGTGATAACTGAGTTTTTACTACTTTTCAGTAGGACGATTTAAACATATTTTTTTCCTGTGAAATACAATTCTTAACATTAAATGATCTAACAAGTTAAACCACTAATTTTGTGTACAATTTCGAAGTAATACCAAAAATGATGGATTAATCCATCGTTTTTGGTAATACCAGTAATAATCACTTATCCCCTTTCAAATATTTAGTACGTGTCTCTAATCTAAAGATACAAGTCCATTTAACCAATGCCTCCTAAACTACAGGCCGCTTACACTAAATGATGACGACACGCTATGTCGACGTTTTTGTTGCTTTCTCTAGTTGTTTTGTTAATCTCGGTTTAGAAATAAAGGCTGTCTCGGTTTAGACATAAATTGACGTGATGTGCGAAAAATGAGAGTAGTAGGAGGCCTGTAGTTTAGGAGGCATTGATTTAACCAGTGCTTTCTATAGTACCATAGAAGGCACTGATTTAACTCATATATATATATATATATATATATATATATATATATATATATATATATATATATGACGAAAAATACGTCAAATCACAAATTTGGTATATGGGACCGGAAGTCGTGTTTAAATTTTTTACTTTTTATGTTTTAAATGTGTAGTAATTGTTAAAAAAAAAAACTGTGGAACAAAAAAATTTTTTGTAGTTGTTGTTGTTAAAGTTACAGGGTGTCAAAGTTTGATAAAAATGATGAACATGATGTTGCATATATGGCTATAAAAAAAAAATTAACTATCCGATACTTATAAATGAGGGCTCATTTTAAAGATAAATGAATAGGGATTCTAAAAAAATTATAAAATTGGAACCATGTTTCAACTCTTCCTATTCAAAATGGCCGCCAAAATACTATTTTAGAATTTTCTCAAAAACCTATTTTTTTTTTTTTTTTTTTTTTTTTTTAATTTTTCCTCATTTAATTCTATTGAACACACCAAAAAATTGTACTTGTGTTATTTTTTGTTTTCTTGCAAAAGACGTTTGAGTATGAAGATCTACCCATTTTTTGTATATAAAATCAATGTCAATGTGGTATTTTTTATTTTCAACTATTTTTACGATGAACTTGATAAAGTAACTGTTTAGAATTATTCAGTTCACAAATCGTTCATGAATTACATCACCCTAGGTTTGATCATTTTTAACTTCCTTTCAGTGTTTTGCGTCTACGCGTGTTTATTTAGCAAAATTAAATATTAAGGACAAAGCCGTAACTACTATGGCTGTAAATCTGAAAATTTGAAAGTGGACGAACATATATAAATAACATATGACACGTTAAAAACACAAAGTCGCAACTGGTTTACTGGTCACCACCAGGAATCGAACCCGGGACCCCCGAATAACAGAGCAAGCACTCTACTTACTAAGCTAACGAGGGCGACAATTATTCCATTTGATTAAAATTTTTTGCGATTTTCAACGCTATCTTGTTCAAAAGATGGAACAATAGCTTCTGATTGCAAATTGTTATATTGGATATTTATCCTATCAAAGTGACTGCTGTAATTATAATTAGACACGTTGTCACGTGACGTCATGTCACAATTTGTCATTTTATAAAACTGTTCCTCCTCCAGCGACACACGTCACAACAATCGATACTCCTTCCCTCGTAAAAATGTGAGATAGTTTATGGATAGCCCCTAAAGCAATTAGTAGAACAATAAAATTTTGCAATGAGTCATTTATATTGTTAGGATTAAGCGTATTTTCTGGGGGAGTAGGCCTGTAAAATAACATAACCAGTGGCTTTTGTTAACATTTTTGTATAAATTAGAGTTTAAAATAATATTTCAGTTAGTTTAACTTGTGACGTTCTATTTGAAGCATTTGCTTGTTTAAATAACAAAAAATTAATTTAAAGTAGTTCAATTAATAAGTGTAATAATGTCTGGGCTCAAAAAGTGTTGTAAGCCGTTTCCTGAGACGAAATGTTCGAAAAATTTAAGAAACGTTTCTGATTATATTAAAAGTCCTTTGCCGCGCTCGACTGAAGTAAATGAAGATTCATCGACTTGCACAACGTGTTACCTGGTATCTTCTAAACGTCAGAAAATTGAAAGCGAAGTGTAACCCGTTACTGATTCATCAAATTCACCTGTTACCCAGGAGACATTATCAACACGCAGTGACGAGAATATTTAGAGTAGGAGTGAAAGTCAGGAGTACCAAATAAAAAGTGCTATCGCTCGTGAAAAACTTAATAAAATATTAATAGACATTGGCATGTCTCCTATATATCCGAGTAAATTGGAATCCAGGCAATATAATGAGCAGCAAAAATTACTAAATTTAACTACCTCAGTGACGCCATCATCAACATTTTCGGTATCTGGTATCGAGCCTCTTTTGACTAACTCAGCGGAAAATCATCATAAGGCACGCCTTTATG
>CAKOBK010000269.1:0-44038 GCA_932526605.1 Nephrotoma flavescens | reverse complement strand
TTGTGAATCAAACCATATTAGACAAAAATCCAAAAAAAAAAAAATCGGACCCCAAGTACTTACACCTAAAATTTTCGAGTCCTAGTATTGGGGGTACAAATTGAAAATGCGGGATTGATAACAGATGGCGTTACTAACGCTATACGCATCAGGCAGTACTGTGACTATGTTCATGTCAAAGCTACGTCTTATAGCTTTAATTTTCAGTATGTGTCAATTTGTCGCAGTGTCAATTTCATAGTTTTTTTGAGCTCTCAATATGTCGAGTTTCGTGCCAACAAAACAGCATTTGCGGGAAGTTTTAATTTACTTCTTTAATTTGAAGAAAAGTGCTGCTGAAGCACATCGATTGGTCTCCGAGGCTTATCCGAGTCATGTTCCATCGGTTTCAACGTGCGAGAGATGGTTTGTGCGGTTTAGAAGTGGTGATTTTGACGTTGAGGACAAAGAGCGGCCGGGCCAAGTGAAAAAGTTTGAGAATGCTGAATTGGAGGCAATACTCAATGAAGACTCGTGTCAAACTCAACAAGAGCTCGCAGATTAATTGGGAGTGACACAACAAGCCATTTCCCATCGTATAAAAGCCCTCGGAATGATCCAAAAGCAAGGACATTGGGTGCCGTATGAGCTGAAGCCGAGAGACGTCGAGCGCCGTTTTTTTGCATGCAAACTGCTGCTCGAACGGCAAAAACGGAAGGGTTTTTTGCATCGCATTGTCACTGGTGATGAAAAGTGGATCCATTACGATAACCCGAAGCGCAAAAAAATCATATGGTTACCCCGGCCATGCATCATCATCGACGGCCAAACCAAATATTCACGGCGCCAAGCTCATGCTCTGTATTTGGTGGGACCAGCTGGGTGTGGTGTATTATGAGCTATTGAAATCGAACGAAACCATCACAGGAGCACTATACCGAACTCAATTGATGCGTTTGAGCCGCGCACTCAAAGAAAAACGGCCACAATACGAGCAAAGACACGACAAAGTAATTTTGCAACATGACAACGCTCGGCCACATGTTGCAGCGCCGGTCAAAACATACCTACAAATTCTGAAATGGGAAGTCTTACCCCACCGCCGTATAGCCCAGATATTGTTCCTTCCGATTACCACCTTTTTCGATCGATAAACATGACCTAGCTGACCAGCGCTTCCATTCTTACGAAGAAGCCCAAAAATGGGTCGATGACTGGATAGCAGCAAAGCCGGCCGAATTTTTTCGCGACGGTATCCGTAAATTGCCAGAAAGATGGGAAAAAAATGTGGCTAGCGATGGACAATATTTTGAATAATTCATTTGTTACCATTTTTTCAGAATAAACGTTCAAAAATAGAAAAAAATCCCGCATTTTCAATTTGCACCCCCAATAGATTCTGGTTGAAATGGGCTTACAACAAAACTATTTCGTTAAACGAATTTTTACATTGATATTATTGTTTTTGGTTGTGAATCAAACCATATTAGACAAAAATCCAAAAAAAAAAATCGGACCCCAAGTACTTACACCAAAATTTTCGAGTCCTAGAAGATTCTGGTTGAAATGGGCTTACAACAAAACGATTTCGTTAAATGAATTTTTACATTGATTTCATTGTTTTTGGTTGTGAATCAAACCATATTAGACAAAAATCCAAAAAAAAAAAAATCGGACCCCAAGTACTTACACCCAAAATTTTCGAGTCCTAGTAGATTCTGGTTGAAATGGGCTTACAACAAAACTATTTCGTTAAATGAATTTTTACATTGATTTTATTGTTTTTGGTTGTGAATCAAACCATATTAGACAAAAATTAAAAAAAAAATCGGACCCCAAGTACTTACACCCAAAATTTTCGAGTCCTAGTAGATTCTGGTTGAAATGGGCTTACAACAAAACTATTTCGCTAAATGAATTTTTACATTGATTTTATTGTTTTTGGTTGTGAATCGAACCATATTAGACAAAAATCAAAAAAAAAACTCGGACCCCAAGTACTTACACCCAAAATTTTCGAGTCCTAGTAGATTCTGGTTGAAATGGGCTTACAACAGAACTATTTCGTTAAATGAATTTTTACATTGATTTTATTGTTTTTGGTTGTGAATCAAACCATATTAGACAAAAATCCAAAAAAAAAAAATCGGACCCCAAGTACTTACACCCAAAATTTTCGATTCCTAGTAGATTCTGGTTTAAATGGGCTTACAACAAAACTATTTCGTTAAATGAATTTTTACATTGACACAACAAGCCATTTCCCATCGTATAAAAGCCCTCGGAATGATCCAAAAGCAAGGACATTGGGTGCCGTATGAGCTGAAGCCGAGAGACGTCGAGCGCCGTTTTTTTGCATGCAAACTGCTGCTCGAACGGCAAAAACGGAAGGGTTTTTTGCATCGCATTGTCACTGGTGATGAAAAGTGGATCCATTACGATAACCCGAAGCGCAAAAAATCATATGGTTACCCCGGCCATGCATCATCATCGACGGCCAAACCAAATATTCACGGCGCCAAGCTCATGCTCTGTATTTGGTGGGACCAGCTGGGTGTGGTGTATTATGAGCTATTGAAATCGAACGAAACCATCACAGGAGCACTATACCGAACTCAATTGATGCGTTTGAGCCGCGCACTCAAAGAAAAACGGCCACAATACGAGCAAAGACACGACAAAGTAATTTTGCAACATGACAACGCTCGGCCACATGTTGCAGCGCCGGTCAAAACATACCTACAAATTCTGAAATGGGAAGTCTTACCCCACCCGCCGTATAGCCCAGATATTGTTCCTTCCGATTACCACCTTTTTCGATCGATAAACATGACCTAGCTGACCAGCGCTTCCATTCTTACGAAGAAGCCCAAAAATGGGTCGATGACTGGATAGCAGCAAAGCCGGCCGAATTTTTTCGCGACGGTATCCGTAAATTGCCAGAAAGATGGGAAAAAAATGTGGCTAGCGATGGACAATATTTTGAATAATTCATTTGTTACCATTTTTTCAGAATAAACGTTCAAAAATAGAAAAAAATCCCGCATTTTCAATTTGCACCCCCAATAGATTCTGGTTGAAATGGGCTTACAACAAAACTATTTCGTTAAACGAATTTTTACATTGATATTATTGTTTTTGGTTGTGAATCAAACCATATTAGACAAAAATCCAAAAAAAAAAATCGGACCCCAAGTACTTACACCAAAATTTTCGAGTCCTAGAAGATTCTGGTTGAAATGGGCTTACAACAAAACGATTTCGTTAAATGAATTTTTACATTGATTTCATTGTTTTTGGTTGTGAATCAAACCATATTAGACAAAAATCCAAAAAAAAAAATCGGACCCCAAGTACTTACACCCAAAATTTTCGAGTCCTAGTAGATTCTGGTTGAAATGGGCTTACAACAAAACTATTTCGTTAAATGAATTTTTACATTGATTTTATTGTTTTTGGTTGTGAATCAAACCATATTAGACAAAAATTAAAAAAAAAATCGGACCCCAAGTACTTACACCCAAAATTTTCGAGTCCTAGTAGATTCTGGTTGAAATGGGCTTACAACAAAACTATTTCGCTAAATGAATTTTTACATTGATTTTATTGTTTTTGGTTGTGAATCGAACCATATTAGACAAAAATCAAAAAAAAAACTCGGACCCCAAGTACTTACACCCAAAATTTTCGAGTCCTAGTAGATTCTGGTTGAAATGGGCTTACAACAGAACTATTTCGTTAAATGAATTTTTACATTGATTTTATTGTTTTTGGTTGTGAATCAAACCATATTAGACAAAAATCCAAAAAAAAAAAATCGGACCCCAAGTACTTACACCCAAAATTTTCGATTCCTAGTAGATTCTGGTTTAAATGGGCTTACAACAAAACTATTTCGTTAAATGAATTTTTACATTGATATTATTGTTTTTAGTTGTGAATCAAACCATATTAGACAAAAATCCAAAACAAAAAAATCGGACCCCAAGTACTTACACCCAAAATTTTCGAGTCCTAGTAGATTCTCGTTGAAATGGGCTTACAACAAAACTATTTCGTTAAATGAATTTTTACATTGATTTTATTGTTTTTGGTTGTGAATCAAACCATATTAGACAAAAATCCAAAAAAAAAAAATCGGACCCCAAGTACTTACACCAAAATTTTCGAGTCCTAGTAGATTCTGGTTGAAATGGGCTTACAACAAAACTATTTCGTTAAATGAATTTTTACATTGATATTATTGTTTTTGGTTGTGAATCATACCATATTAGACAAAAATCCAAAAAAAAAATCGGACCCCAAGTACTTACACCCAAAATTTTCGAGTCCTAGTAGATTCTGGTTGAAATGGGCTTACAACAAAACTATTTCGTTAAATGAATTTTTACATTGATTTTATTGTTTTTGGTTGTGAATCAAACCATATTAGACAAAAATCCAAAAAAAAAATCGGACCCCAAGTACTTACACCCAAAATTTTCGAGTCCTAGTAGATTCTGGTTGAAATGGGCTTACAACAAAACTATTTCGTTTAATGAATTTTTACATTGATTTTATTGTTTTTGGTTGTGAATCAAACCATATTAGACAAAAATCCAAAAAAAATAATCGGACCCTAAGTACTTACACTAAAAATTTTCGAGTCCTAGTAGATTCTGGTTGAAATGGGCCTACAACAAAACTATTTCGCTAAATGAATTTTTACATTGATTTTATTGTTTTTGGTTGTGAATCAAACCATATTAGACAAAAATAAAAAAAAAAAAATCGGACCCCAAGTACTTACACCCAAAATTATCGAGCCCTAGTAGATTCTGGTTGAAATGGGCTTACAACAAAACTATTTCGTTAAATGAATTTTTACATTGATTTTATTGTTTTTGGTTGTGAATCAAACCATATTAGACAAAAAAACAAAAAAAAAAAAAAAATTGGACTCCAAGTACTTACACCCAAAATTTTCGAGTCCAAGTAGATTCTGGTTGAAACGGGCTTACAACAAAACTATTTCGTTAAATGAATTTTTACATTGATTTTATTGTTTTTGGTGTTGAATCAAACCATATTAGACAAAAACCCAAAAAAAAAAAAATCCGACTCCAAGTACTTACACCCAAAATTTTCGAGTCCTAGTAGATTCTGGTTGAAATGGGCTTACAACAAAACTATTTCGTTAAATGAATTTTTACATTTATTTTATTGTTTTTGGTTGTGAATCAAACCATATTAGACAAAAATCCAAAAAAAAAAAATCGGACCCCAAGTACTTACACCCAAAATTTTCGAGTCCTAGTAGTTTCTGGTTGAAATGGGCTTACAACAAAACTATTTCGTTAAATGAATTTTTACATTGATTTTATTGTTTTTGGTTGTGAATCAAACCATATTAGACAAAAATCCATAAGAAAAAAAAATCGGACCCCAAGTACTTACACCCAAAATTTTCGAGTCCTAGTAGATTCTGGTTGAAATGGGCTTACAACAAAACTATTTCGTTAAATGAATTTTTACATTGATTTTATTGTTTTTGGTTGTGAATCAAACCATATTAGACAAAAATCCAAAAAAAAAATCGGACCCCAAGTACTTACACCTAAAATTTTCGAGTCCTAGTAGATTCTGGTTGAAATGGGCTTACAACAAAACTATTTCGCTAAATGAATTTTGTCATTGAGTTTATTGTTTTTGGTTGTGAATCAAACCATATTAGACAAAAATCCAAAAAAAAAAAATCGGACCCCAAGTACTTACACCCAAAATTTTCGAGTCCTAGTAGATTCTCGTTGAAATGGGCTTACAACAAAACTATTTCGTTAAATGAATTTTTACATTGATTTTATTGTTTTTGGTTGTGAATCAAACCATATTAGACAAAAATCAAAAAAAAAAATCGGACCCCAAGTACTTACACCCAAAATTTTCGAGTCCTAGTAGATTCTGGTTGAAATGGGCTTACAACAAAACTATTTCGCTAAATGAATTTTTACATTGATTTTATTGTTTTTGGTTGTGAATCAAACCATATTAGACAAAAATCCAAAAAAAAAAATCGGACCCCAAGTACTTACACCCAAAATTTTCGAGTCCTAGTAGATTCTCGTTGAAATGGGCTTACAACAAAACTGTTTCGTTAAATGAATTTTTACATTGATTTTATTGTTTTTGGTTGTAAATCAAACCATATTAGACAAAAATCCAAAAAAAAAAAATCGGACCCCAAGTACTTACACCCAAAATTTTCGAGTCCTAGTAGATTCTGGTTGAAATGGGCTTACAACAAAACTATTTCGTTAAATGAATTTTTACATTGATTTTATTGTTTTTGGTTGTGAATCAAACCATATTAGACAAAAATCCAAAAAAAAAAAAAAAAAAATGGGACTCTAAGTACTTACACCCAAAATTTTCGAGTCCTAGTAGATTCTGGTTGAAATGGGCTTACAACAAAACTATTTCGTTAAATGAATTTTTACATTGATTTTATTGTTTTTGGTTGTGAATCAAACCATATTAGACAAAAATCCAAAAAAAAATAATCGGACCCTAAGTACTTACACTAAAAATTTTCGAGTCCTAGTAGATTCTGGTTGAAATGGGCCTACAACAAAACTATTTCGCTAAATGAATTTTTACATTGATTTGATTGTTTTTGGTTGTGAATCAAACCATATTAGACAAAAATCCAAAAAAAAATCGGACCCCAAGTACTTACACCCAAAATTTTCGAGTCCTAGTAGATTCTGGTTGAAATGGGCTCACAACAAAACTATTTCGTTAAATGAATTTTTACATTGATTTTATTGTTTTTGGTTGTGAATCAAACCATATTAGACAAAAATCCAAAAAAAAAATCGGACCCCAAGTACTTACACCCAAAATTTTCGAGTCCTAGTAGATTCTGGTTGAAATGGGCTTACAACAAAACTATTTCGTTAAATGAATTTTTACATTGATTTTATTGTTTTTGGTTGTGAATGAAACCATATTAGAAAAAAAATCCGAAAAAGAAAAAATCGGACCCCAAGTACTTACACCCAAAATTTTCGAGTCCTAGTAGATTCTGGTTGAAATGGGCTTACAACAAAACTATTTCGTTAAATGAATTTTTACATTGATTTTATTGTTTTTGGTTGTGAATCAAACCATTCCAGACAAAATTCCAAAAAAAAAAAATCGGACCCCAAGTACTTACACCCAAAATTTTCGAGTCCAAGTAGATTCTGGTTGAAATGGCCTTACAACAAAACTATTTCGTTAAATGAATTTTTACATTGATTTTATTGTTTTTGGTTGTGAATCAAAGCATATTAGACGAAAATCCCAAAAAAAAAATCGGACCCCAAGTACTTAAGTAGTTGTTTTGTGGGGGTTCTGGCATAAATCCCATCCCAAAAATTTTTTCATAGTAATTGTATATTGAATACTGCTTTTTCATTTCATCTTCATATAACTTGAGAAATATAGTAATGTATCGATAATTAAAATCTTCATTTTTACATGTGATCATATGTATTTTATTGAAATTTATTAAGGTTTGTCATTCGCCTGTTCGACTGTAATGAAGAATTTTATTGTATATTTGAAATGGAATGTGTTAACCCATAATATGCAACAATATTGTTTCGATAGTAAATTAAATAAAAAAATATTTTTTTAGTATTGAAAGGGTTAAGTAGTTTCATATTAAATCGCTGTTGTTATTGTATACGATTGCATATTATATAGATAAAGATTAAAACATTGAATTTTAATTTTCCATGTACCATATAAACTAAATTGATACTGGAAACCACGAATAAGACAGAAAATAGTAAACTTGATCTTGAAAAACGTAAAAATTACATATCGTAACAACAACAATAACAACAAATTTTATTTATAATAGTTGAAATGGAAATGTGTTACTCACATTATTGATAATTAAATTAAGAGATTGTTATTATTGTATACGAATACATAATAATAAAGATTATTGAAATCCGATTTGTTTTTTTTTTTTTTTTACATGTTTGATATTATTTTTTTATTGCTGATTAAGAAAGTCCGGATAATAATAAGAAATGCATAAGTAAACTTGATCTTGAAAATCGGAACAATAAACTAATTTTATTAGTATTGAAAGGGTTTAGTTATTTTATATTAAATTGGTTATTAAATGATAATAAATGTTGTTATTGTATACGATTGCATATTATATATATATATATATATATATATATATATATATATATATATATATATATATATATATATATATATATATATATATATATATATATATATATATATATATATATATATATATATATATATATATATATATATATAAAGATTAAAACATTAAATTTTGATTTCGTATGTACGATGTAAATTGTTTACATATCGTAACAACAACAAATCTGTTGAATTAAGATTAAAAGCGAGCGTTATAATATAATAAGATTACGAGTAATAGAAAAATGATAAATGCATTTTAATGAGAGGTATAAGAAAATGTTCTTGAAGATGTAATTTTATTATCATTATTTATATGTATTATATTACATAAAAATTTCTGTATACGATTAATAATTTGAAGTATTCCTATTATTAGCTTGAACTTATAATTTTATAAAAGTTGTTTACGATTATATAAATTTATCATTTTTCTTATCTAACAGAAGAAAAACAATATTAAACATTTCTCACCAATGTTACTTGAAACCACATTTCAATGTAATATTTCTTATTTTTTTAAATTTGATTTCTATATAGCAAAATAAAATAAAAAGAAGTTTTCCTTTAATTTTTTACGATAGCCTGCATAATTGCATAGTCAACAGTAACAACGATGAAACGATAGAGTTTTGTCGCGTAAAATTAGATTTTATATTTGGTTACGAATCACTTTAATGCATATTACTATTAAGTCATTATTTTATTATTATATTTTGTTATGATAACCAGCGACAAATCATTAATAAAAATTACTATACTTACTACTTACTTTACTAAAAATAACGTTATGTATTGCATAATAATATGTCAAAAATTTAGTTAAATTTTAAAATTTAATAAACTGAATTATGAAAACTCATATAATTATATTTTAGTAAACCAATCAGGAAGTAATTCTTAAAATCATATTTTATATTTAAACTGATCAAAGTATCATCAAAGATATTAAATATTCTACAAATGGCAACGACCTGCACAAGTACATTATCGCTGTACGGTACAAAATTATAAATAAAACATAGTGCAAAGCTGACAACTTTAACTTTATGCTAATTACACGCAACTTACAAACTTTTTGATATGATTTACAAAAGTTCCATGCAACAAAGTTACAGCATTCATTTTTTACATAACCGAGAGTTTTGATTAATAAAATTTGATATACATTAAAAATTATTTAAAAAATGTGACGTAGTCAGTAATGGGTCTGACCACATTTTCGAAGAAATTGAAGAACACTTTGATGACAGTGATAACAAAGCACAGGCTTCAATATTAAAAATTTTTAGGCTTAAAAGAGCTGACAGAAATATTATTTTATTTTATTAGGATAATGTACTACTATGACGTATATCAATCATTGTTCAGTTCATTCGTAAATTGTGCTAAATATTATAGTAGTATACAGCTTTACTCTAGATCAATGTAACAAAAAATGTTATCAAGTTTATAAAGTATGTTTAAAAAATTATAAAATGGTGTAATTTTTTTAAAATTATGCAAATTTAATGAAAAGTAGCAAAAATGTATAAAACACATAGTACCTTAGTTAAAACAATATAACAATATATATATATATATATATATATATATATATATATATATATATATATATATATATATATATATATATATATATATATATATATATATATATATATATATATATATATATATATATATATATATATATATATATATATATATATATATATATATATATATATATATATATATATATATATATATATATATATATATATATATATATATATATATATATATATATATTATAAAATATAAAGACATTTAAAGGTATAAAATGATATGCGATTTATTAAAAGTTATAAAAATTAATTGTTAGAGTTATGAAAAGTTATAAACTTTGAACAAAAAATATGTTAAAAGCTATAATAAAGTTATAAAAGAAATACCTGAAAAGATATAATAATAAAAAAAATTATTAAAAAGTTATAAAAAATAATAATAAATAATAATAAATTTTAAAAATTATAAAAATCTTATTAAAAGTTATAATAACTAACAAAAAACGTTATTAAGTTTATATTTGTACATTGAGTTTGATTTGATTGACCTGAAAATAAAAAAAATAAAAACAAGAAATTTAAACATACAAAAATAATTACAAACGAATCATGAAAATTAAAAAATTGAAATCTAAAAATTTATTGAAAAAATAAAAAAAAATATTAATTGAAAAATGCGTGCGGAATTTTATGAATTAAAGAGAAATCACCATTAACTTCCACGATTTATAAATGGTGTCGTAGAGTTTTAACAAGGGCTCCCCTCTTTTCCTTTATAAATTGACGTAAAAGTCTATGATTTATAAAGAAAATGCGCTAAAACGCACCCGCGCACGAAACTCAAAACTCCGGTATCTTGGATTTTCTGACATAGAAAGTAGCGTTGCCTGGCGATGTAAATATGAATTAGTAGTAAAATCATGTTTTCGTGTTTGATAGTCATCGCTATAGAGCAAAATATACAAAAAAGACTCATGTAGACATTGTGACTGTGAGATTAATCTATTTTACTATTGACAATCTGTATCAGCCTAACAAGAACAATGAACTATAAAATAACTATGCCGATATGTTTATAAGACATGTATATATGGATTAATGTGCACTACTTCATTTCTCTTAGATATTTATTCCTCGATGTCATCGTTTAGTACAATTACTGATGCAAGTACTGCGCTCTAGTGGAGAGAAGTGGTCTTGCATTAATTTAGTGAAATAAAGTATGTGACATGTGATTATGAGATCTAGGGACGAGAAGCTGAACTAGTTAATATTACTAATAATCATTTTACTTATAGAAAGTAGCGCTCTTAGTAGTGAGAAGTGCTGTATATTTTATGCACTAATTTGCTATACAAAAGTAAGTTACTACTACTAAAGTGGTGTCTAATTAAATGGTGTAAAACTTTTAATTTTTTAAAACTATACAAATTTAATGAAAGTGACAAACATGTATAAAACTTATAGTACCTAAATTAAAACAGTTATAAAAAGTTATATAAAGCAAGCAACAAAAGACAATACCACGGCCGAGAAATCTGAATATTTAATTTGACGACCCGGGAGTATGTTTAATCTTAGAATTGAACATGATACACAGAAAAAAATGAAATGGATGAATTTTATTATCTAATCTAAATTAAATTAAATTTGATAATCTTTTATATACTAAGGTTTTCTTTCTCTGTGTCTTCATAAAACATCATAGAATATGATAAGAATCATAAAATTATATGTTCATTTTGCTGATTATTTATTTTATATAAAAAATAAATGTAGTTATTATTTATATTATTTTTGCTATGTATGCATTAATTTCTGTTAAAAAAAAATGTAATTTGTAAACCTCTTGTTACAATGTATGCAAAAATAATGTATAAAAAGACAATTTACGAATAAAATGATTTAGAATTAAAAGTAATTTACAACAATCACTCTCCAATTGATAAGACCTCACCAGTGGTAATCTTATTAATTTTCATATTAAATCCCAGTTACTTGGACTTACAAACCAAATTAAGACTGTTGGATTTAGCATTCATTGGCTTTACGTGATAATTTTAAACTTACAGTTTTAAAAGTTTATTTTATTAAAAGTGATTTTTATTTTAAAAAATTTTAAAGTGATAAAAGTAAAAAAATATTATTATTAGTAATAATAACAATAGTAATCATAAATATAGTGCAAAACAGTATAACAATTAGAACTAGTTAAAAAAATTAAAAAGTGAATTTTTAAAAACTATAATAATATCTAAATTAGAATTAAATTTGTATCATTGCAATAATAAATGTTTAAATATTAATATTAGTTAATAAAAAAAATACTATAAATAAATTAATAAAAATTTTAAACTTTAATTCATATCTCGACAATATTTCAATCAAACATAATGGAGAGATTTACAATGAGTCAGTATTATGCGCAGGATGTTACTGTAACTCATCGCGCTTCACCAAAGGATGGGGTGAAACTTACCACATGTCCTTACAATAAGGGCCATAAGATGGGCGAGAAGAATGCTTATAAACATTTGGCAGCATGCAGGAAGATATATCCACTTGCAGATGTAAAAATCTGTAAATATAGTACGCTTCATCACGTTCCAGCAAAGGAGTATGAGGTAATTACTTTTTAATATTTTAAAATTTTTAATTATATGATTAAATTTATTAATTTATATTAAACATTTTTATTTATTTCTTTTCTTCCTATCCATAGAAACACCTGCAAAACTGTAGCTTCAAACCAGAGTGGGATGAAAGCATGCAACATTTCGAGGTAGAAAAATCTCAGAAGAGAGTGGCTACAACGACCGAGGAGTGGAACGATGACTGGCAGGACTAGAATCACTAGTCCTAATTATATTATTTTTTATTTTAATTTACATATTATTGCAGTCGTATTTTATAATGTTAATAATTAAATTTAACACATTACATAAATAAATAACGTATGCATATATTTTAAAATAAATAAATTTGTAAAACTTTAAAACTGTATTTTTAGCTGTATTTTTTTTTTTTTTTGGTAAAACTATACAGATTTAATGAAAAGTGATGTTATAGAACGTAACAAAACAGAGTAAAATTTCATCAAAAAATATGTGGGTTATGTGTTTTAAATGGGTTATACAATATACTTATACAATCGTGGCGGTTGAAGTAAATAAATTGGAAATGTATTTCATCAAACCAATATGTGTTGTGATGAGCATATTAGATCTAGCTAAAACTACATTATATGATTTTCATTATGACTATATGATGCCGAAGTTTGATAAAAATTAAAAATTTGTTATACTGATTTATATAGTTTAGTTTACGAAGTGTTTTGTCCAGATCTATATGAACTCATCAAAAAAGATTGTTATAAGTATCTCGATACAAGTGGCGTAATGAAGGATGAAAGTTATGTGAAAATAATGAGTTAATTTATTGGATTAAGGCCAAAAATGTATACTTTCAAAGTTGTCGGCGCTAATGATACAAAAAAAATAAAAGGAGCAAACAGACAAGTTATGAAATCGAGAATAGCGTTTATTGATTTCAAAGAATGTTTAATTAATGACTAGTCAAATTCGTTCAAGAAATCAAGCAGTAAGCTCTGTTAGTCAATTGAAAACAGCACCTAATTCACACGATTTCTGTGTAAATAATTTTAACTTGAACGTAGCAAATTACTAACATACACCTTCCTTACGTATCATTTATGATAGATTTATGTATTTTAGTATAATTTTAATATGTATAGATTTATTAAATATAAAATTATTAACTATGTATTAAAATTATTCAAATAAAAATTGTTTATTAAAAAATTAATGAGTTTTAATGTAGGATATTAATAAAAATTAATGATTTTTAAAAGATTAAGTGAATAAATCAATAATAGATTAGATCTAGCGTATAAAGAGTAATACCTATTTTTATTTTGGGCATAAAAAGTATTATTACAAATTTGTTGAATGTTGAGAAAATAGAATGTTGAGATTGATGACTGAGTATTATGATAACCCTCATATACCAATATATACGAACGTTTTCTAAAAACGTATTTCTCATTAAAGAATAAATAACTGCATATATTTTATTTAGATAATGTAAAATAACTAAAATTAATCACCAAAATAATAAATTTATACTTATTAAATAATTTTAATTGAAAAATAATTTTTCGATTTCTTGTTTCTAGAAACGTTTTCTTCTTATAAAAATACGTGAAAAGTTATAATAAATTATTGAGAAATTACAAAAAAAAGTAAAAATAAATTTTAAAAAATAAAAAATGTTATTAGAAGTTCTAATAAGTAATAAAAATTAATAACTTTATAAAAGGGTAACGAAAACGTTATCAAGTTATAAAGAATATTTAAAAAATCATAAAAAGGAGTAAAATGGTATAAGTTATAAATTTTTTAAAAAACTTTACAATATTTATGAAAACTGAGAAGATATTTTAGTAATTTATAGTAGGTAATTTAAAAAAGTTTTTAAAGACATAAAAAAGTTATTAAATATAATAAGCTAAAAAAATTTTGTTGGTAAAGATAGGTTGGCACTATTTTTAATTGTATGATCTATGTACTTATGTAATGAGCAAAAAGTTGATAATACATATTGCACAATGACTACATACATATTATTTATTCTATAAACATTATTGTTGTAGTATTTTAGCAAAACTTTTATAATTTTGTAAGTGCGATTTTAAATAATTTAATTATAAAATGACAATATATTGCTGAATTCATAGATTTTTACGTTTGCGTTTCGTTCTTTACGGAATTGTTTGTATATATTACTATATCTCAGAATGAAATTTTTTAACATTCTGATTGTTATTCCAATTTCATCAAACGACGTTCGTTCTCATTTAGTTAAAATAAAAATATTAATAAATGATTAATGTAATGTAGTAGGAATATGAATATGACAGCGGTAACGGAATTTTGAAATTAGGCTACATTCTATTTATAGTGTGGGAATTAGAACCACTATAGCCGGTCATCCTTTTCCAAAATAGACCAAATTTAAGGCAATTTTTATTCAGGGGAACCATGAAAATTTTGCATTATTATATAAGTTAAGGAGAAATTATCGTAAACTTCCATGATTCATTAATGGGCTCGTAGACTATTAGCACCCGCTGCGCAAATCCGATTTGCGCATATCCAATTTCCGCATATTTGATTCGCCTGCGAATCAAATATGCGGAAATTGGATATGCGCAAATCGGATTTGCGCAGCGGGTGCTAATAGTCTACGAGCCCATTAATGAATCATGGAAGTTTACGATAATTTCTCCTTAACTTATATAATAATGCAAAATTTTCACGGTTCCCCTGAATAAAAATTGCCTTAAATTTGGTCTATTTTGGAAAAGGATGACCGGCTATAGTGGTTCTAATTCCCACACTATAAATAGAATGTAGCCTAATTTCAAAATTCCGTTACCGCTGTCATATTCATATTCCTACTACATTACATTAATCATTTATTAATATTTTTATTTTAACTAAATGAGAACGAACGTCGTTTGATGAAATTGGAATAACAATCAGAATGTTAAAAAATTTCATTCTGAGATATAGTAATATATACAAACAATTCCGTAAAGAACGAAACGCAAACGTAAAAATCTATGAATTCAGCAATATATTGTCATTTTATAATTAAATTATTTAAAATCGCACTTACAAAATTATAAAAGTTTTGCTAAAATACTACAACAATAATGTTTATAGAATAAATAATATGTATGTAGTCATTGTGCAATATGTATTATCAACTTTTTGCTCACTACATAAGTACATAGATCATACAATTAAAAATAGTGCCAACCTATCTTTACCAACAAAATTTTTTTAGCTTATTATATTTAATAACTTTTTTATGTCTTTAAAAACTTTTTTAAATTACCTACTATAAATTACTAAAATATCTTCTCAGTTTTCATAAATATTGTAAAGTTTTTTAAAAAATTTATAACTTATACCATTTTACTCCTTTTTATGATTTTTTAAATATTCTTTATAACTTGATAACGTTTTCGTTACCCTTTTATAAAGTTATTAATTTTTATTACTTATTAGAACTTCTAATAACATTTTTTATTTTTTAAAATTTATTTTTACTTTTTTTTGTAATTTCTCAATAATTTATTATAACTTTTCACGTATTTTTATAAGAAGAAAACGTTTCTAGAAACAAGAAATCGAAAAATTATTTTTCAATTAAAATTATTTAATAAGTATAAATTTATTATTTTGGTGATTAATTTTAGTTATTTTACATTATCTAAATAAAATATATGCAGTTATTTATTCTTTAATGAGAAATACGTTTTTAGAAAACGTTCGTATATATTGGTATATGAGGGTTATCATAATACTCAGTCATCAATCTCAACATTCTATTTTCTCAACATTCAACAAATTTGTAATAATACTTTTTATGCCCAAAATAAAAATAGGTATTACTCTTTATACGCTAGATCTAATCTATTATTGATTTATTCACTTAATCTTTTAAAAATCATTAATTTTTATTAATATCCTACATTAAAACTCATTAATTTTTTAATAAACAATTTTTATTTGAATAATTTTAATACATAGTTAATAATTTTATATTTAATAAATCTATACATATTAAAATTATACTAAAATACATAAATCTATCATAAATGATACGTAAGGAAGGTGTATGTTAGTAATTTGCTACGTTCAAGTTAAAATTATTTACACAGAAATCGTGTGAATTAGGTGCTGTTTTCAATTGACTAACAGAGCTTACTGCTTGATTTCTTGAACGAATTTGACTAGTCATTAATTAAACATTCTTTGAAATCAATAAACGCTATTCTCGATTTCATAACTTGTCTGTTTGCTCCTTTTATTTTTTTTGTATCATTAGCGCCGACAACTTTGAAAGTATACATTTTTGGCCTTAATCCAATAAATTAACTCATTATTTTCACATAACTTTCATCCTTCATTACGCCACTTGTATCGAGATACTTATAACAATCTTTTTTGATGAGTTCATATAGATCTGGACAAAACACTTCGTAAACTAAACTATATAAATCAGTATAACAAATTTTTAATTTTTATCAAACTTCGGCATCATATAGTCATAATGAAAATCATATAATGTAGTTTTAGCTAGATCTAATATGCTCATCACAACACATATTGGTTTGATGAAATACATTTCCAATTTATTTACTTCAACCGCCACGATTGTATAAGTATATTGTATAACCCATTTAAAACACATAACCCACATATTTTTTGATGAAATTTTACTCTGTTTTGTTACGTTCTATAACATCACTTTTCATTAAATCTGTATAGTTTTACCAAAAAAAAAATAAATACAGCTAAAAATACAGTTTTAAAGTTTTACAAATTTATTTATTTTAAAATATATGCATACTTTATTTATTTATGTAATGTGTTAAATTTAATTATTAACATTATAAAATACGACTGCAATAATATGTAAATTAAAATAAAAAATAATATAATTAGGACTAGTGATTCTAGTCCTGCCAGTCATCGTTCCACTCCTCGGTCGTTGTAGCCACTCTCTTCTGAGATTTTTCTACCTCGAAATGTTGCATGCTTTCATCCCACTCTGGTTTGAAGCTACAGTTTTGCAGGTGTTTCTATGGATAGGAAGAAAAGAAATAAATAAAAATGTTTAATATAAATTAATAAATTTAATCATATAATTAAAAATTTTAAAATATTAAAAAGTAATTACCTCATACTCCTTTGCTGGAACGTGATGAAGCGTACTATATTTACAGATTTTTACATCTGCAAGTGGATATATCTTCCTGCATGCTGCCAAATGTTTATAAGCATTCTTCTCGCCCATCTTATGGCCCTTATTGTAAGGACATGTGGTAAGTTTCACCCCATCCTTTGGTGAAGCGCGATGAGTTACAGTAACATCCTGCGCATAATACTGACTCATTGTAAATCTCTCCATTATGTTTGATTGAAATATTGTCGAGATATGAATTAAAGTTTAAAATTTTTATTAATTTATTTATAGTATTTTTTTTATTAACTAATATTAATATTTAAACATTTATTATTGCAATGATACAAATTTAATTCTAATTTAGATATTATTATAGTTTTTAAAAATTCACTTTTTAATTTTTTTAACTAGTTCTAATTGTTATACTGTTTTGCACTATATTTATGATTACTATTGTTATTATTACTAATAATAATATTTTTTTACTTTTATCACTTTAAAATTTTTTAAAATAAAAATCACTTTTAATAAAATAAACTTTTAAAACTGTAAGTTTAAAATTATCACGTAAAGCCAATGAATGCTAAATCCAACAGTCTTAATTTGGTTTGTAAGTCCAAGTAACTGGGATTTAATATGAAAATTAATAAGATTACCACTGGTGAGGTCTTATCAATTGGAGAGTGATTGTTGTAAATTACTTTTAATTCTAAATCATTTTATTCGTAAATTGTCTTTTTATACATTATTTTTGCATACATTGTAACAAGAGGTTTACAAATTACATTTTTTTTTAACAGAAATTAGTGCATACATAGCAAAAATAATATAAATAATAACTACATTTATTTTTTATATAAAATAAATAATCAGCAAAATGAACATATAATTTTATGATTCTTATCATATTCTATGATGTTTTATGAAGACACAGAGAAAGAAAACCTTAGTATATAAAAGATTATCAAATTTAATTTAATTTAGATTAGATAATAAAATTCATCCATTTCATTTTTTTCTGTGTATCATGTTCAATTCTAAGATTAAACATACTCCCGGGTCGTCAAATTAAATATTCAGATTTCTCGGCCGTGGTATTGTCTTTTGTTGCTTGCTTTATATAACTTTTTATAACTGTTTTAATTTAGGTACTATAAGTTTTATACATGTTTGTCACTTTCATTAAATTTGTATAGTTTTAAAAAAATTAAAAGTTTTACACCATTTAATTAGACACCACTTTAGTAGTAGTAACTTACTTTTGTATAGCAAATTAGTGCATAAAATATACAGCACTTCTCACTACTAAGAGCGCTACTTTCTATAAGTAAAATGATTATTAGTAATATTAACTAGTTCAGCTTCTCGTCCCTAGATCTCATAATCACATGTCACATACTTTATTTCACTAAATTAATGCAAGACCACTTCTCTCCACTAGAGCGCAGTACTTGCATCAGTAATTGTACTAAACGATGACATCGAGGAATAAATATCTAAGAGAAATGAAGTAGTGCACATTAATCCATATATACATGTCTTATAAACATATCGGCATAGTTATTTTATAGTTCATTGTTCTTGTTAGGCTGATACAGATTGTCAATAGTTAAATAGATTAATCTCACAGTCACAATGTCTACATGAGTCCTCTTTTGTATATTTTGCTCTATAGCGATGACTATCAAACACGAAAACATGATTTTACTACTAATTCATATTTACATCGCCAGGCAACGCTACTTTCTATGTCAGAAAATCCAAGATACCGGAGTTTTGAGTTTCGTGCGCGGGTGCGTTTTAGCGCATTTTCTTTATAAATCATAGACTTTTACGTCAATTTATAAAGGAAAAGAGGGGAGCCCTTGTTAAAACTCTACGACACCATTTATAAATCGTGGAAGTTAATGGTGATTTCTCTTTAATTCATAAAATTCCGCACGCATTTTTCAATTAATATTTTTTTTTATTTTTTCAATAAATTTTTAGATTTCAATTTTTTAATTTTCATGATTCGTTTGTAATTATTTTTGTATGTTTAAATTTCTTGTTTTTATTTTTTTTATTTTCAGGTCAATCAAATCAAACTCAATGTACAAATATAAACTTAATAACGTTTTTTGTTAGTTATTATAACTTTTAATAAGATTTTTATAATTTTTAAAATTTATTATTATTTATTATTATTTTTTATAACTTTTTAATAATTTTTTTTATTATTATATCTTTTCAGGTATTTCTTTTATAACTTTATTATAGCTTTTAACATATTTTTTGTTCAAAGTTTATAACTTTTCATAACTCTAACAATTAATTTTTATAACTTTTAATAAATCGCATATCATTTTATACCTTTAAATGTCTTTATATTTTATAATATATATATATATATATATATATATATATATATATATATATATATATATATATATATATATATATATATATATATATATATATATATATATATATATATATATATATATATATATATATGTATATATATATATATATATATATATATATATATATATATATATATATATTGTTATATTGTTTTAACTAAGGTACTATGTGTTTTATACATTTTTGCTACTTTTCATTAAATTTGCATAATTTTAAAAAAATTACACCATTTTATAATTTTTTAAACATACTTTATAAACTTGATAACATTTTTTGTTACATTGATCTAGAGTAAAGCTGTATACTACTATAATATTTAGCACAATTTACGAATGAACTGAACAATGATTGATATACGTCATAGTAGTACATTATCCTAATAAAATAAAATAATATTTCTGTCAGCTCTTTTAAGCCTAAAAATTTTTAATATTGAAGCCTGAGCTTTGTTATCACTGTCATCAAAGTGTTCTTCAATTTCTTCGAAAATGTGGTCAGACCCATTACTGACTACGTCACATTTTTTAAATAATTTTTAATGTATATCAAATTTTATTAATCAAAACTCTCGGTTATGTAAAAAATGAATGCTGTAACTTTGTTGCATGGAACTTTTGTAAATCATATCAAAAAGTTTGTAAGTTGCGTGTAATTAGCATAAAGTTAAAGTTGTCAGCTTTGCACTATGTTTTATTTATAATTTTGTACCGTACAGCGATAATGTACTTGTGCAGGTCGTTGCCATTTGTAGAATATTTAATATCTTTGATGATACTTTGATCAGTTTAAATATAAAATATGATTTTAAGAATTACTTCCTGATTGGTTTACTAAAATATAATTATATGAGTTTTCATAATTCAGTTTATTAAATTTTAAAATTTAACTAAATTTTTGACATATTATTATGCAATACATAACGTTATTTTTAGTAAAGTAAGTAGTAAGTATAGTAATTTTTATTAATGATTTGTCGCTGGTTATCATAACAAAATATAATAATAAAATAATGACTTAATAGTAATATGCATTAAAGTGATTCGTAACCAAATATAAAATCTAATTTTACGCGACAAAACTCTATCGTTTCATCGTTGTTACTGTTGACTATGCAATTATGCAGGCTATCGTAAAAAATTAAAGGAAAACTTCTTTTTATTTTATTTTGCTATATAGAAATCAAATTTAAAAAAATAAGAAATATTACATTGAAATGTGGTTTCAAGTAACATTGGTGAGAAATGTTTAATATTGTTTTTCTTCTGTTAGATAAGAAAAATGATAAATTTATATAATCGTAAACAACTTTTATAAAATTATAAGTTCAAGCTAATAATAGGAATACTTCAAATTATTAATCGTATACAGAAATTTTTATGTAATATAATACATATAAATAATGATAATAAAATTACATCTTCAAGAACATTTTCTTATACCTCTCATTAAAATGCATTTATCATTTTTCTATTACTCATAATCTTATTATATTATAACGCTCGCTTTTAATCTTAATTCAACAGATTTGTTGTTGTTACGATATGTAAACAATTTACATCGTACATACGAAATCAAAATTTAATGTTTTAATCTTTATATATATATATATATATATATATATATATATATATATATATATATATATATATATATATATATATATATATATATATATATATATATATATATATAATATGCAATCGTATACAATAACAACATTTATTATCATTTAATAACCAATTTAATATAAAATAACTAAACCCTTTCAATACTAATAAAATTAGTTTATTGTTCCGATTTTCAAGATCAAGTTTACTTATGCATTTCTTATTATTATCCGGACTTTCTTAATCAGCAATAAAAAAATAATATCAAACATGTAAAAAAAAAAAAAAAAACAAATCGGATTTCAATAATCTTTATTATTATGTATTCGTATACAATAATAACAATCTCTAAATTTAATTATCAATAATGTGAGTAACACATTTCCATTTCAACTATTATAAATAAAATTTGTTGTTATTGTTGTTGTTACGATATGTAATTTTTACGTTTTTCAAGATCAAGTTTACTATTTTCTGTCTTATTCGTGGTTTCCAGTATCAATTTAGTTTATATGGTACATGGAAAATTAAAATTCAATGTTTTAATCTTTATCTATATAATATGCAATCGTATACAATAACAACAGCTATTTAATATGAAACTACTTAACCCTTTCAATACTAAAAAAATATTTTTTTATTTAATTTACTATCGAAACAATATTGTTGCATATTATGGGTTAACACATTCCATTTCAAATATACAATAAAATTCTTCATTACAGTCGAACAGGCGAATGACAAACCTTAATAAATTTCAATAAAATACATATGATCACATGTAAAAATGAAGATTTTAATTATCGATACATTACTATATTTCTCAAGTTATATGAAGATGAAATGAAAAAGCAGTATTCAATATACAATTACTATGAAAAAATTTTTGGGATGGGATTTATGCCAGAACCCCCACAAAACAACTACTTACTTACACCCAAAATTTGCGAGTCCTAGTAGATTCTGGTTGAAATGGGCTTACAACAAAACTATTTCGTTAAATGAATTTTTACATTGATTTTATTGTTTTTGGTTGTGAATCAAAGCATATTAGAAAAAAATCCAAAAAAAAATCGGACCCTAAGTACTACACCCAAAATTTTCGAGTCCTAGTAGATTCTGGTTGAAATGGGCTTGAAATGAATTTTTACATTGATTTTATTGTTTTTGGTTGTGAATCAAACCATATTAGACAAAAATCCAAAAAAAAAAAAATCGGACCCCAAGTACTTACACCCAAAATTTTCGAGCCCTAGTAGATTCTGGTTGAAATGGCCTTACAACAAAACTATTTCGTTAAATGAATTTTTACATTGATTTTATTGTTTTTGGTTGTGAATCAAAGCATATTAGACGAAAATCCCAAAAAAAAAATCGGACCCCAAGTACTTACACCCAAAATTTGCGAGTCCTAGTAGATTCTGGTTGAAATGGGCTTACAACAAAACTATTTCGTTAAATGAATTTTTACATTGATTTTATTGTTTTTGGTTGTGAATCAAAGCATATTAGACAAAAATCCGAAAAAAAATTGAACCCCAGGTACTTACACCCAAAATTTTCGAATCCTAGTAGATTCTGGTTGAAATGGGCTTACAACAAATCTATTTCGTTAAATGAATTTTTACATTGATTTTATTGTTTTTGGTCGTAATTCAAACCATATTAGACAAAAATCCAAAAAAAAAAAAATCGGACCCCAAGTACTTACACCCAAAATTTTCGAGTCCTAGTAGATTCTGATTGAAATGGGCTTACAACAAAACTATTTTGTTAAATGAATTTTCACATTGATTTTATTGTTTTTGGTTGTGAATCAAATCATATTAGACAAAAATCCAAAAAAAAAAATCGGACCCCAAGTACCCAAAATTTTCGAGTCCTAGTAGATTCTGGTTGAAATGGGCTTACAACAAAACTATTTCGTTAAATGAATTTTTACATTGATTTTATTGTTTTTGGTTGTGAATCAAACCATATTAGACAAAAATCCAAAAAAAAAAAATCGGACCCCAAGTACTTACACCCAAAATTTTCGAGTCCTAGTAGATTCTGGTTGAAATGGGCTTACAACAAAACTATTTCGTTAAATGAATTTTTACATTGATTTTATTGTTTTTGGTTGTGAATCAAACCATATTAGACAAAAACCCCAAAAAAAAAAATCGGACCCCAAGTACTTCCACCCAAAATTTTCGAGTCCTAGTAGATTCTGGTTGAAATGGGCTTACAACAAAACTATTTCGTTAAATGAATTTTTACATTGATTTTATTGTTTTTGGTTGTGAATCAAATCATATTAGACAAAAATCCAAAAAAAAATCGGACCCCAAGTACTTACACCCAAAATTTTCGAGTCCTAGTAGATTCTGGTTGAAATAGGCTTACAACAAAACTATTTCGTTAAATGAATTTTTACATTGATTTTATTGTTTTTGGTGGTGAATCAAACCATATTAGACAAAAATCCAAAAAAAAAAATCGGACCTCAAGTACTTACACCCAAAATTTTCGAGTCCTAGTAAATTCTGGTTGAAATGGGCTTACAACAAAACTATTTCGTTAAATGAACTTTTACATTGAGTTTATTGTTTTTGGTTGTGAATCAAACCATATTAGACAAAAATCCAAAAAAAAAATCGGACCTTAAGTACTTACACCCAAAATTTTCGAGTCCTAGTAGATTCTGGTTTAAATGGGCTTACAACAAAACTATTTCGTTAAATGAATTTTTACATTGATTTTATTGTTTTTGGTTGTGAATCAAAGCATATTAGATGAAAATCCCAAAAAAAAAATCGGACCCCAAGTACTTACACCCAAAATTTGCGAGTCCTAGTAGATTCTGGTTGAAATGGGCTTACAACAAAACTATTTCGTTAAATGAATTTTTACATTGATTTTATTGTTTTTGGTTGTGAATCAAACCATATTAGACAAAAATCCGAAAAAAATTGAACCCCAAGTACTTACACCCAAAATTTTCGAATCCTAGTAGATTCTGGTTGAAATGGGCTTACAACAAAACTATTTCGTTAAATGAATTTTTACATTGATTTTATTGTTTTTGGTTGTAATTCAAACCATATTAGACAAAAATCCAAAAAAAAAAAAATCGGACCCCAAGTACTTACACCCAAAATTTTCGAGTCCTAGTAGATTCTGATTGAAATGGGCTTACAACAAAACTATTTTGTTGAATGAATTTTCACATTGATTTTATTGTTTTTGGTTGTGAATCAAACCATATTAGACAAAAATCCAAAAAAAAAAAATCGGACCCCAAGTACTTACACCCAAAATTTTCGAGTACTAGTAGATTCTGGTTGAAATGGGCTTACAACAAAACTATTTCGTTAAATGAATTTATTGTTTTTGGTTGTGAATCAAACCATATTAGACAAAAACCCAAAAAAAAAATCGGACCCCAAGTACTTACACCCAAAATTTTCGAGTCCTAGTAGATTCTGGTTGAAATGGGCTTACAACAAAACTATTTCGTTAAATGAATTTTTACATTGATTTTATTGTTTTTGGTTGTGAATCAAATCATATTAGACAAAAATCCAAAAAAAAAATCGGACCCCAAGTACTTACACCCAAAATTTTCGAGTCCTAGCAGATTCTGGTTGAAATGCGCTTACAACAAAACTATTTCGTTAAATGAATTTTTACATTGATTTTATTGTTTTTGGTTGTGAATCAAACCATATTAGACAAAAATCCAAAAAAAAAATCGGACCTCAAGAACTTACACCCAAAATTTTCGAGTCCTAGTAGATTCTGGTTGAAATGGGCTTACAACAAAACTATTTCGTTAAATGAACTTTTACATTGAGTTTATTGTTTTTGGTTGTGAATCAAACCATATTAGACAAAAATCCAAAAAAAAAATCGGACCTCAAGTACTTACACCCAAAATTTTCGAGTCCTAGTAGATTCTGGTTTAAATGGGCTTACAACAAAACTATTTCGTTAAATGAATTTTTACATTGATTTTATTGTTTTTGGTTGTGAATCAAAGCATATTAGACGAAAACCCCCAAAAAAAATCGGACCCCAAGTACTTACACCCAAAATTTGCGAGTCCTAGTAGATTCTGGTTGAAATGGACTTACAACAAAACTATTTCGTTAAATAAATTTTTACATTGATTTTATTGTTTCTGGTTGTGAATCAAACCATATTAGACAAAAATCTGAAAAAAATTGAACCCCAAGTACTTACACTTGATTTTATTGTTTTTGGTTGTGAATCAAAGCATATTAGACGAAAATCCCAAAAAAAAAATCGGACCCCAAGTACTTACACCCAAAATTTGCGAGTCCTAGTAGATTCTGGTTGAAATGAGCTTACAACAAAACTATTTCGTTAAATGAATTTTTACATTGATTTTATTGTTTTTGGTTGTGAATCAAAGCATATTAGACAAAAATCCGAAAAAAAATTGAACCCCAGGTACTTACACCCAAAATTTTCGAATCCTAGTAGATTCTGGTTGAAATGGGCTTACAACAAATCTATTTCGTTAAATGAATTTTTACATTGATTTTATTGTTTTTGGTCGTAATTCAAACCATATTAGACAAAAATCCAAAAAAAAAAAATCGGACCCCAAGTACTTACACCCAAAATTTTCGAGTCCTAGTAGATTCTGATTGAAATGGGCTTACAACAAAACTATTTTGTTAAATGAATTTTCACATTGATTTTATTGTTTTTGGTTGTGAATCAAATCATATTAGACAAAAATCCAAAAAAAAAAAATCGGACCCCAAGTACCCAAAATTTTCGAGTCCTAGTAGATTCTGGTTGAAATGGGCTTACAACAAAACTATTTCGTTAAATGAATTTTTACATTGATTTTATTGTTTTTGGTTGTGAATCAAACCATATTAGACAAAAATCCAAAAAAAAAAAAATCGGACCCCAAGTACTTACACCCAAAATTTTCGAGTCCTAGTAGATTCTGGTTGAAATGGGCTTACAACAAAACTATTTCGTTAAATGAATTTTTACATTGATTTTATTGTTTTTGGTTGTGAATCAAACCATATTAGACAAAAACCCAAAAAAAAAAAATCGGACCCCAAGTACTTACACCCAAAATTTTCGAGTCCTAGTAGATTCTGGTTGAAATGGGCTTACAACAAAACTATTTCGTTAAATGAATTTTTACATTGATTTTATTGTTTTTGGTTGTGAATCAAATCATATTAGACAAAAATCCAAAAAAAAATCGGACCCCAAGTACTTACACCCAAAATTTTCGAGTCCTAGTAGATTCTGGTTGAAATGGGCTTACAACAAAACTATTTCGTTAAATGAATTTTTACATTGATTTTATTGTTTTTGGTGGTGAATCATACCATATTAGACAAAAATCCAAAAAAAAAAATCGGACCTCAAGTACTTACACCCAAAATTTTCGAGTCCTAGTAGATTCTGGTTGAAATGGGCTTACAACAAAACTATTTCGTTAAATGAACTTTTACATTGAGTTTATTGTTTTTGGTTGTGAATCAAACCATATTAGACAAAAATCCAAAAAAAAAATCGGACCTTAAGTACTTACACCCAAAATTTTCGAGTCCTAGTAGATTCTGGTTTAAATGGGCTTACAACAAAACTATTTCGTTAAATGAATTTTTACATTGATTTTATTGTTTTTGGTTGTGAATCAAAGCATATTAGATGAAAATCCCAAAAAAAAAATCGGACCCCAAGTACTTACACCCAAAATTTTTTTCGAGTCCTAGTAGATTCTGGTTGAAATGGGCTTACAACAAAACTATTTCGTTAAATGAATTTTTACATTGATTTTATTGTTTTTGGTTGTGAATCAAACCATATTAGACAAAAATCCGAAAAAAATTGAACCCCAAGTACTTACACCCAAAGTTTTCGAATCCTAGTAGATTCTGGTTGAAATGGGCTTACAACAAAACTATTTCGTTAAATGAATTTTTACATTGATTTTATTGTTTTTGGTTGTAATTCAAACCATATTAGACAAAAATCCAAAAAAAAAAAAATCGGACCCCAAGTACTTACACCCAAAATTTTCGAGTCCTAGTAGATTCTGATTGAAATGGGCTTACAACAAAACTATTTTGTTAAATGAATTTTCACATTGATTTTATTGTTTTTGGTTGTGAATCAAACCATATTAGACAAAAATCCAAAAAAAAAAAATCGGACCCCAAGTACTTACACCCAAAATTTTCGAGTACTAGTAGATTCTGGTTGAAATGGGCTTACAACAAAACTATTTCGTTAAATGAATTTATTGTTTTTGGTTGTGAATCAAACCATATTAGACAAAAACCCAAAAAAAAATCGGACCCCAAGTACTTACACCCAAAATTTTCGAGTCCTAGTAGATTCTGGTTGAAATGGGCTTACAACAAAACTATTTCGATAAATGAATTTTTACATTGATTTTATTGTTTTTGGTTGTGAATCAAATCATATTATACAAAAATCTGAAAAAAATTGAACCCCAAGTACTTACACCCAAAATTTTCGAATCCTAGTAGATTCTGGTTGAAATGGGCTTACAACAAAACTATTTCGTTAAATGAATTTTTACATTGATTTTATTGTTTTTGGTTGTGATTCAAACCATATTAGACAAAAATCCAAAAAAAAAAAAATCGGACCCAAGTACTTACACCCAAAATTTTCGAGTCCTAGTAGATTCTGGTTGAAATGGGCTTACAACAAAACTATTTCGTTAAATGAATTTTTACATTGATTTTATTGTTTTTGGTTGTGAATCAAACCATATTAGACAAAAATCCTAAAAAAAAAAATCGGACCCCAAGTACTTACACCCAAAATTTTCGAGTCCTAGTAGATTCTGGTTGAAATGGGCTTACAACAAAACTATTTCGTTAAATGAATTTTTACATTGATTTTATTGTTTTTGGTTGTGAATCAAACCATATTAGACAAAAATCCAAAAAAAAAATCGGACCCCAAGTACTTACACCCAAAATTTTCGAGTCCTAGTAGATTCTGGTTGAACTGGGCTTACAACAAAACTATTTCGTCAAATGAATTTTTACATTGATTTTATTGTTTTTGGTTGTAAATCAAACCATATTAGACAAAAATCCAAAAAAAAAATCGGACCTCAAGTACTTACACCCAAAATTTTCGAGTCCTAGTAGATTCTGGTTGAAATGGGCTTACAACAAAACTATTTCGTTAAATTAATTTTTACATTGATTTTATTGTTTTTGGTTGTGAATCAAACCATATTAGACAAAAATCCAAAAAAAAAATCGGACCCCAAGTACTTACACCCAAAATTTTCGAGTCCTAGTAGATTCTGGTTGAACTGGGCTTACAACAAAACTATTTCGTTAAATGAATTTTTACATTGACTTTATTGTTTTTGGTTGTGAATCAAACCATATTAGACAAAAATCCAAAAAAAAAATCGGACCTCAAGTACTTACACCCAAAATTTTCGAGTCCTAGTAGATTCTCGTTGAAATGGGCTTACAACAAAACTATTTCGTTAAATGAATTTTTACATTGAGTTTATTGTTTTTGGTTGTGAATCAAACCATATTAGACAAAAATCCAAAAAAAAAATCGGACCTTAAGTACTTACACCCAAAATTTTCGAGTCCTAGTAGATTCTGGTTTAAATGGGCTTACAACAAAACTATTTCGTTAAATGAATTTTTACATTGATTTTATTGTTTTTGGTTGTGAATCAAAGCATATTAGATGAAAATCCCAAAAAAAAAATCGGACCCCAAGTACTTACACCCAAAATTTTCGAGTCCTAGTAGATTCTGGTTGAAATGGGCTTACAACAAAACTATTTCGTTAAATGAATTTTTACATTGATTTTATTGTTTTTGGTTGTGAATCAAACCATATTAGACAAAAATCCGAAAAAAATTGAACCCCAAGTACTTACACCCAAAGTTTTCGAATCCTAGTAGATTCTGGTTGAAATGGGCTTACAACAAAACTATTTCGTTAAATGAATTTTTACATTGATTTTATTGTTTTTGGTTGTAATTCAAACCATATTAGACAAAAATCCAAAAAAAAAAAAATCGGACCCCAAGTACTTACACCCAAAATTTTCGAGTCCTAGTAGATTCTGATTGAAATGGGCTTACAACAAAATTATTTTGTTAAATGAATTTTCACATTGATTTTATTGTTTTTGGTTGTGAATCAAACCATATTAGACAAAAATCCAAAAAAAAAAATCGGACCCCAAGTACTTACACCCAAAATTTTCGAGTACTAGTAGATTCTGGTTGAAATGGGCTTACAACAAAACTATTTCGTTAAATGAATTTATTGTTTTTGGTTGTGAATCAAACCATATTAGACAAAAACCCAAAAAAAAATCGGACCCCAAGTACTTACACCCAAAATTTTCGAGTCCTAGTAGATTCTGGTTGAAATGGGCTTACAACAAAACTATTTCGTTAAATGAATTTTTACATTGATTTTATTGTTTTTGGTTGTGAATCAAATCATATTAGACAAAAATCTGAAAAAAATTGAACCCCAAGTACTTACACCCAAAATTTTCGAATCCTAGTAGATTCTGGTTGAAATGGGCTTACAACAAAACTATTTCGTTAAATGAATTTTTACATTGATTTTATTGTTTTTGGTTGTGATTCAAACCATATTAGACAAAAATCCAAAAAAAAAAAAATCGGACCCAAGTACTTACACCCAAAATTTTCGAGTCCTAGTAGATTCTGGTTGAAATGGGCTTACAACAAAACTATTTCGTTAAATGAATTTTTACATTGATTTTATTGTTTTTGGTTGTGAATCAAACCATATTAGACAAAAATCCTAAAAAAAAAAAATCGGACCCCAAGTACTTACACCCAAAATTTTCGAGTCCTAGTAGATTCTGGTTGAAATGGGCTAACAACAAAACTATTTCGTTAAATGAATTTTTACATTGATTTTATTGTTTTTGGTTGTGAATCAAACCATATTAGACAAAAATCCAAAAAAAAAATCGGACCCCAAGTACTTACACCCAAAATTTTCGAGTCCTAGTAGATTCTGGTTGAACTGGGCTTACAACAAAACTATTTCGTTAAATGAATTTTTACATTGATTTTATTGTTTTTGGTTGTGAATCAAACCATATTAGACAAAAATCCAAAAAAAAAATCGGACCTCAAGTACTTACACCCAAAATTTTCGAGTCCTAGTAGATTCTGGTTGAAATGGGCTTACAACAAAACTATTTCGTTAAATGAATTTTTACATTGATTTTATTGTTTTTGGTTGTGAATCAAACCATATTAGACAAAAATCCAAAAAAAAAATCGGACCCCAAGTACTTACACCCAAAATTTTCGAGTCCTAGTAGATTCTGGTTGAACTGGGCTTACAACAAAACTATTTCGTTAAATGAATTTTTACATTGACTTTATTGTTTTTGGTTGTGAATCAAACCATATTAGACAAAAATCCAAAAAAAAAATCGGACCTCAAGTACTTACACCCAAAATTTTCGAGTCCTAGTAGATTCTCGTTGAAATGGGCTTACAACAAAACTATTTCGTTAAATGAATTTTTACATTGAGTTTATTGTTTTTGGTTGTGAATCAAACCATATTAGACAAAAATCCAAAAAAAAAATCGGACCTCAAGTACTTACACCCAAAATTTTCGAGTCCTAGTAGATTCTAGTTTAAATGGGCTTACAACAAAACTATTTCGTTAAATGAATTTTTACATTGATTTTATTGTTTTTGGTTGTGAATCAAACCATATTAGACAAAAACCCAAAAAAAAATTGGACCTCAAGTACTAACACACAAAATTTTCGAGTCCTAGTACATTCTGGTTGAAATGGGCTTACAACAAAACTATTTCGTTAAATGAATTTTTACATTGATTTTATTGTTTTTAGTTGTGAATCAAACCATATTAGACAAAAATCCAAAAAAATAATCGGACCCCAAGTACTTACACCCAAAATTTTCGAGTCCTAGTAGATTCTGGTTGAAATGGGCTTACAACAAAACTATTTCGTTAAATGAATTTTTACATTGATTTTATTGTTTTTGGTTGTGAATCAAACCATATTAGACAAAAATCAAAAAAAAAAAAAATCGGACCCCAAGTACTTACACCCAAAATTTTCGAGTCCTAGTAGATTCTGGTTGAAATGGGCTTACAACAAAACTATTTCATTAAATGAATTTTTACATTGATTTTATTGTTTTTGGTTGTGAATCAAACCATATTAGACAAAAATCAACAAAAAAATCGGACCCCAAGTACATATACCCAAAATTTTCGAGTAGTAGGAGATTCTGGTTGAAATGGGCTTACAATAAAACTATTTCGTTAAATGAATTTTTACATTGATTTTATTGTTTTTGGTTGTGAATCAAACCATATTAGACAAAAATCCAAAAAAAAAAATCGGACCCAAGTACTTACACCCAAAATTTTCGAGTCCTAGTAGATTCTTGTTGAAATGGGATTACAACAAAACTATTTCGTTAAATGAATTTTTACATTGATTTTATTGTTTTTGGTTGTGAACCAAACCATATTAGATAAAAATAAAAAAATTAAAAAAAATCGGACCCCAAGTACTTACACCCAAAATTTTCGAATCCTAGTAGATTCTGGTTGAAATGGGCTTACAAAAAAACTATTTCGTTAAATGAATTTTTACAATGATTTTATTGTTTTTGGTTGTGAATCAAACCATATTAGACAAAAATCCAAAAAAAAAAAAAAAAATCGGACCCCAACTACTTACACCCAAAATTTTCGAGTCCTAGAAGATTCTGGTTGAAATGGGCTTACAACAAAACTATTTCGTTAAATGAATTTTTACATTGATTTTATTGTTTTTTGTTGTGAATCAAACCATATTAGACAAAAATCCAAAAAAGAAAAAATCGGACCCCAAGTACTTACACCCAAAATTTTCGAGTCCTAGAAGATTCTGGTTGAAATGGGCTTACAACAAAACTATTTCGTTAAATGAATTTTTACATTGATTTTATTATTTTGGGTTGTGAATCAAACCATATTAGACAAAAATCCAAAAAAAAAATCGGACCCCAAGTACTTACACCCAAAATTTTCGAGTCCTAGTAGATTCTGGTTGAAATGGGCTTACAACAAAACTATTTCGTTAAATGAATTTTTACATTGATTTTATTGTTTTTGGTTGTGAATCAAACCATATTAGAAAAAAATCCGAAAAAGAAAAAATCGGACCCCAAGTACTTACACCCAAAATTTTCGAGTCCTAGTAGATTCTGGTTGAAATGGGCTTACAACAAAACTATTTCGTTAAATGAATTTTTACATTGATTTTATTGTTTTTGGTTGTGAATCAAACCATATTAGACAAAATTCTAAATAAAAAAAATCGGACCCCAAGTACTTACACCCAAAATTTTCGAGTCCTAGTAGATTCTGGTTGAAATGGGCTTACAACAAAACTATTTCGCTAAATGAATTTTTACATTGATTTTATTGTTTTTGGTTGTGAATCAAACCATATTAGACAAAAATCCAAAAAAAAAAAATTGGACCCCAAGTACTTACACACAGAATTTTCGAGTCTTAGTAGATTCTGGTTGAAATGGGCTTACAACAGAACTATTTCGTTAAATGAATTTTTACATTGATTTTATTGTTTTTGGTTGTGAATCAAACCGTATTAAACTAAAACCAAAAAAAAAATCGGACCCCAAGTACTTACACCCAAAATTTTCGAGTCCTAGTAGATTCTGGTTGAAATGGGCTTACAACAAAACTATTTCGTTAAATGAATTTTTACATTGATTTTATTGTTTTTGGTTGTGAATCAAACCATATTAGACAAAAACCCAAAAAAAAAATCGGACCCCAAGTACTTACGCCCAAAATTTTCGAGTCCTAGTAGATTCTGGTTGAAATGGGCTTACAACAAAACTATTTCGTTAAATGAATTTTTACATTAATTTTATTGTTTTTGGTTGTGAATCAAACCATACTAGACAAAAATCCAAAAAAAAAATCGGACCCCAAGTACTTACACCCAAAATTTTCGAGTCCTAGTAGATTCTGGTTCAAATGGGCTTACAACAAAACTATTTCGTTAAATGAATTTTTACATTGTTTTTATTGTTTTTGGTTGTGAATCAAACCATATTAGACAAAAATCCTAAAAACAAATCGGACCCCAAGTACTTACACCCAAAATTTTCAAGTCCTAGTAGATTCTGGTTGAAATGGGCTTACAACAAAACTATTTCGTGTAATGAATTTTTACATTGATTTTATGGTTTTGGGTTGTGAATCAAACCATATTAGACAAAAATCCAAAAAAAAAAATCGGACCCCAAGTACTTACACCCAAAATTTTCGAGTCCTAGTAGATTCTGGTTGAAATGGGCTTACAACAAAACTATTTCGTTAAATGAATTATTGTTTTTGGTTGTGAATCAAACCATATTACAAAAAAATCCAAAAAAAAATCGGACCCCAAGTACTTACATCCAAAATTTCCGAGTCCTAGTAGATTCTGGTTGAAATGGGCTTACAACAAAACTATTTCTTAAATAAATTTTAACATTGATTTTATTGTTTTTGGTTGTGAATCAAACCATATTAGACAAAAATCCAAAAAAAAAAAAATCGGACCCCAAGTACTTACGCCCAAAATTTTCGAGTAATAGTAGATTCTGGTTCAAATGGGCTTACAACAAAACTATTTCGTTAAATGAATTTTTACATTGATTTTATTGTTTTTGGTTGTGAATCAAACCATATTAGACAAAAATCCAAAAAATAAAAAAAATCGGACCCCAAGTGCTTACACCGAAAATTTTCGAGTAGTAGGAGATTCTGGTTGAAATGGGCTTACAACAAAACTATTTCGTTAAATGAATTTTTACATTGATTTTATTGTTTTTGGTTGTGAATCAAACCATATTAGACAAAAATCCAAAAAAAAAAATCGCACCCCAAGTACTTACACCCAAAATTTTCGAGTACTAGTAGATTCTGGTTGAAATGGGCTTACAACAACTATTTCGTTAAATGAATTTTTACACTGATTTTATTGTTTTTGGTTGTGAATCAAACCATATTAGACAAAAATCCAAAAAAAAAATGTGGACCTCAAGTACTTACACCCAAAATTTTCGAGTCCTAGTAGATTCTGGTTGAAATGGGCTTACAACAAAACTATTTCGTTAAATGAATTTTTAAATAGATTTTATTGTTTTTGGTTGTGAATCAAACCATATTAGTATAATATCAAAAAAAAAAAATCTGACCCCAAGTACTTACACCCAAAATTTTCGAGTCCCAGTAGATTCTGGTTGAAATGGGCTTACAACAAAAGTATTTCGTTAAATGAATTTTTATTTGATTTTATTGTTTTTGGTTGCGAATCAAACCATATTAGACAAAAATCCAAAAAAAAAATCGGACCCCAAGTACTTACACCCAAAATTTTCGAGTCCTAGTAGATTCTGGTTGAAATGGGCTTACAACTATTTCGTTAAATGAATTTTTACATTGATTTTATTGGTTTTGGTTGTGAATCAAAGCATATTAGACAAAAATCCAAAAAAAAATCGGACCCCAAGTACTTACACCCAAAATTTTCGAGTCCTAGTAGATTCTGGTTGAAATGGGCTTACAACAAAACTATTTCGTTAAATGAATTTTTACATTGATTTTATTGTTTTTGGTTGTGAATCAAACCATATAAGACAAAAATCCAAAAAAAAAATCGGATCCCAAGTACTTACACCCAAAATTTTCGAGTCTTAGTAGATTCTGGTTGAAATGGGCTTAGAACAAAACTATTTCGTTAAATGAATTTTTACATTGATTTTATTGTTTTTGGTTGTGAATCAAACCATATTAGACAAAAATCCAAAAAAAAAATCGGACCCCAAGTACTTAGACCCAAAATTTTCGAGTCCTAGTAGATTCTGGTTGAAATGGGCTTACAACAAAACGATTTCGTTAAATGAATTTTTACATTGATTTTATTGTTTTTGGTTGTGATTCAAACCATATTAGACAAAAATCCAAAAAATAAAAAAAATCGGACCCCAAGTGCTTACACCCAAAATTTTCGAGTAGTAGGAGATTCTGGTTGAAATGGGCTTACAACAAAACTATTTCGTTAAATGAATTTTTACATTGATTTTATTGTTTTTGGTTGTAATTCAAACCATATTAGACAAAAATCCAAAAAAAAAAAAATCGGACCCCAAGTACTTACACCCAAAGTTTTCGAATCCTAGTAGATTCTGGTTGAAATGGGCTTACAACAAAACTATTTCGTTAAATGAATTTTTACATTGATTTTATTGTTTTTGGTTGTAATTCAAACCATATTAGACAAAAATCCAAAAAAAAAAAAATCGGACCCCAAGTACTTACACCCAAAATTTTCGAGTCCTAGTAGATTCTGATTGAAATGGGCTTACAACAAAACTATTTTGTTAAATGAATTTTCACATTGATTTTATTGTTTTTGGTTGTGAATCAAACCATATTAGACAAAAATCCAAAAAAAAAAAATCGGACCCCAAGTACTTACACCCAAAATTTTCGAGTACTAGTAGATTCTGGTTGAAATGGGCTTACAACAAAACTATTTCGTTAAATGAATTTATTGTTTTTGGTTGTGAATCAAACCATATTAGACAAAAACCCAAAAAAAAATCGGACCCCAAGTACTTACACCCAAAATTTTCGAGTCCTAGTAGATTCTGGTTGAAATGGGCTTACAACAAAACTATTTCGTTAAATGAATTTTTACATTGATTTTATTGTTTTTGGTTGTGAATCAAATCATATTAGACAAAAATCTGAAAAAAATTGAACCCCAAGTACTTACACCCAAAATTTTCGAATCCTAGTAGATTCTGGTTGAAATGGGCTTACAACAAAACTATTTCGTTAAATGAATTTTTACATTGATTTTATTGTTTTTGGTTGTGATTCAAACCATATTAGACAAAAATCCAAAAAAAAAAAATCGGACCCAAGTACTTACACCCAAAATTTTCGAGTCCTAGTAGATTCTGGTTGAAATGGGCTTACAACAAAACTATTTCGTTAAATGAATTTTTACATTGATTTTATTGTTTTTGGTTGTGAATCAAACCATATTAGACAAAAATCCTAAAAAAAAAAATCGGACCCCAAGTACTTACACCCAAAATTTTCGAGTCCTAGTAGATTCTGGTTGAAATGGGCTTACAACAAAACTATTTCGTTAAATGAATTTTTACATTGATTTTATTGTTTTTGGTTGTGAATCAAACCATATTAGACAAAAATCCAAAAAAAAAATCGGACCCCAAGTACTTACACCCAAAATTTTCGAGTCCTAGTAGATTCTGGTTGAACTGGGCTTACAACAAAACTATTTCGTTAAATGAATTTTTACATTGATTTTATTGTTTTTGGTTGTGAATCAAACCATATTAGACAAAAATCCAAAAAAAAAATCGGACCTCAAGTACTTACACCCAAAATTTTCGAGTCCTAGTAGATTCTGGTTGAAATGGGCTTACAACAAAACTATTTCGTTAAATGAATTTTTACATTGATTTTATTGTTTTTGGTTGTGAATCAAACCATATTAGACAAAAATCCAAAAAAAAAATCGGACCCCAAGTACTTACACCCAAAATTTTCGAGTCCTAGTAGATTCTGGTTGAACTGGGCTTACAACAAAACTATTTCGTTAAATGAATTTTTACATTGACTTTATTGTTTTTGGTTGTGAATCAAACCATATTAGACAAAAATCCAAAAAAAAAATCGGACCTCAAGTACTTACACCCAAAATTTTCGAGTCCTAGTAGATTCTCGTTGAAATGGGCTTACAACAAAACTATTTCGTTAAATGAATTTTTACATTGAGTTTATTGTTTTTGGTTGTGAATCAAACCATATTAGACAAAAATCCAAAAAAAAAATCGGACCTTAAGTACTTACACCCAAAATTTTCGAGTCCTAGTAGATTCTGGTTTAAATGGGCTTACAACAAAACTATTTCGTTAAATGAATTTTTACATTGATTTTATTGTTTTTGGTTGTGAATCAAAGCATATTAGATGAAAATCCCAAAAAAAAAATCGGACCCCAAGTACTTACACCCAAAATTTTCGAGTCCTAGTAGATTCTGGTTGAAATGGGCTTACAACAAAACTATTTCGTTAAATGAATTTTTACATTGATTTTATTGTTTTTGGTTGTGAATCAAACCATATTAGACAAAAATCCGAAAAAAATTGAACCCCAAGTACTTACACCCAAAGTTTTCGAATCCTAGTAGATTCTGGTTGAAATGGGCTTACAACAAAACTATTTCGTTAAATGAATTTTTACATTGATTTTATTGTTTTTGGTTGTAATTCAAACCATATTAGACAAAAATCCAAAAAAAAAAAAATCGGACCCCAAGTACTTACACCCAAAATTTTCGAGTCCTAGTAGATTCTGATTGAAATGGGCTTACAACAAAATTATTTTGTTAAATGAATTTTCACATTGATTTTATTGTTTTTGGTTGTGAATCAAACCATATTAGACAAAAATCCAAAAAAAAAAATCGGACCCCAAGTACTTACACCCAAAATTTTCGAGTACTAGTAGATTCTGGTTGAAATGGGCTTACAACAAAACTATTTCGTTAAATGAATTTATTGTTTTTGGTTGTGAATCAAACCATATTAGACAAAAACCCAAAAAAAAATCGGACCCCAAGTACTTACACCCAAAATTTTCGAGTCCTAGTAGATTCTGGTTGAAATGGGCTTACAACAAAACTATTTCGTTAAATGAATTTTTACATTGATTTTATTGTTTTTGGTTGTGAATCAAATCATATTAGACAAAAATCTGAAAAAAATTGAACCCCAAGTACTTACACCCAAAACTTTCGAATCCTAGTAGATTCTGGTTGAAATGGGCTTACAACAAAACTATTTCGTTAAATGAATTTTTACATTGATTTTATTGTTTTTGGTTGTGATTCAAACCATATTAGACAAAAATCCAAAAAAAAAAAAATCGGACCCAAGTACTTACACCCAAAATTTTCGAGTCCTAGTAGATTCTGGTTGAAATGGGCTTACAACAAAACTATTTCGTTAAATGAATTTTTACATTGATTTTATTGTTTTTGGTTGTGAATCAAACCATATTAGACAAAAATCCTAAAAAAAAAAATCGGACCCCAAGTACTTACACCCAAAATTTTCGAGTCCTAGTAGATTCTGGTTGAAATGGGCTAACAACAAAACTATTTCGTTAAATGAATTTTTACATTGATTTTATTGTTTTTGGTTGTGAATCAAACCATATTAGACAAAAATCCAAAAAAAAAATCGGACCCCAAGTACTTACACCCAAAATTTTCGAGTCCTAGTAGATTCTGGTTGAACTGGGCTTACAACAAAACTATTTCGTTAAATGAATTTTTACATTGATTTTATTGTTTTTGGTTGTGAATCAAACCATATTAGACAAAAATCCAAAAAAAAAATCGGACCTCAAGTACTTACACCCAAAATTTTCGAGTCCTAGTAGATTCTGGTTGAAATGGGCTTACAACAAAACTATTTCGTTAAATGAATTTTTACATTGATTTTATTGTTTTTGGTTGTGAATCAAACCATATTAGACAAAAATCCAAAAAAAAAATCGGACCCCAAGTACTTACACCCAAAATTTTCGAGTCCTAGTAGATTCTGGTTGAACTGGGCTTACAACAAAACTATTTCGTTAAATGAATTTTTACATTGACTTTATTGTTTTTGGTTGTGAATCAAACCATATTAGACAAAAATCCAAAAAAAAAATCGGACCTCAAGTACTTACACCCAAAATTTTCGAGTCCTAGTAGATTCTCGTTGAAATGGGCTTACAACAAAACTATTTCGTTAAATGAATTTTTACATTGAGTTTATTGTTTTTGGTTGTGAATCAAACCATATTAGACAAAAATCCAAAAAAAAAATCGGACCTCAAGTACTTACACCCAAAATTTTCGAGTCCTAGTAGATTCTGGTTTAAATGGGCTTACAACAAAACTATTTCGTTAAATGAATTTTTACATTGATTTTATTGTTTTTGGTTGTGAATCAAACCATATTAGACAAAAACCCAAAAAAAAATTGGACCTCAAGTACTAACACACAAAATTTTCGAGTCCTAGTACATTCTGGTTGAAATGGGCTTACAACAAAACTATTTCGTTAAATGAATTTTTACATTGATTTTATTGTTTTTAGTTGTGAATCAAACCATATTAGACAAAAATCCAAAAAAATAATCGGACCCCAAGTACTTACACCCAAAATTTTCGAGTCCTAGTAGATTCTGGTTGAAATGGGCTTACAACAAAACTATTTCGTTAAATGAATTTTTACATTGGTTTTATTGTTTTTGGTTGTGAATCAAACCATATTAGACAAAAATCAAAAAAAAAAAAAATCGGACCCCAAGTACTTACACCCAAAATTTTCGAGTCCTAGTAGATTCTGGTTGAAATGGGCTTACAACAAAACTATTTCATTAAATGAATTTTTACATTGATTTTATTGTTTTTGGTTGTGAATCAAACCATATTAGACAAAAATCAACAAAAAAATCGGACCCCAAGTACATATACCCAAAATTTTCGAGTAGTAGGAGATTCTGGTTGAAATGGGCTTACAATAAAACTATTTCGTTAAATGAATTTTTACATTGATTTTGTTGTTTTTGGTTGTGAATCAAACCATATTAGACAAAAATCCAAAAAAAAAAATCGGACCCAAGTACTTACACCCAAAATTTTCGAGTCCTAGTAGATTCTTGTTGAAATGGGATTACAACAAAACTATTTCGTTAAATGAATTTTTACATTGATTTTATTGTTTTTGGTTGTGAACCAAACCATATTAGATAAAAATAAAAAAATTAAAAAAAATCGGACCCCAAGTACTTACACCCAAAATTTTCGAATCCTAGTAGATTCTGGTTGAAATGGGCTTACAAAAAAAACTATTTCGTTAAATGAATTTTTACAATGATTTTATTGTTTTTGGTTGTGAATCAAACCATATTAGACAAAAATCCAAAAAAAAAAAAAAAATCGGACCCCAACTACTTACACCCAAAATTTTCGAGTCCTAGAAGATTCTGGTTGAAATGGGCTTACAACAAAACTATTTCGTTAAATGAATTTTTACATTGATTTTATTGTTTTTTGTTGTGAATCAAACCATATTAGACAAAAATCCAAAAAAGAAAAAATCGGACCCCAAGTACTTACACCCAAAATTTTCGAGTCCTAGAAGATTCTGGTTGAAATGGGCTTACAACAAAACTATTTCGTTAAATGAATTTTTACATTGATTTTATTGTTTTGGGTTGTGAATCAAACCATATTAGACAAAAATCCAAAAAAAAAATCGGACCCCAAGTACTTACACCCAAAATTTTCGAGTCCTAGTAGATTCTGGTTGAAATGGGCTTACAACAAAACTATTTCGTTAAATGAATTTTTACATTGATTTTATTGTTTTTGGTTGTGAATCAAACCATATTAGAAAAAAATCCGAAAAAGAAAAAATCGGACCCCAAGTACTTACACCCAAAATTTTCGAGTCCTAGTAGATTCTGGTTGAAATGGGCTTACAACAAAACTATTTCGTTAAATAAATTTTTACATTGATTTTATTGTTTTTGGTTGTGAATCAAACCATATTAGACAAAATTCTAAATAAAAAAAATCGGACCCCAAGTACTTACACCCAAAATTTTCGAGTCCTAGTAGATTCTGGTTGAAATGGGCTTACAACAAAACTATTTCGCTAAATGAATTTTTACATTGATTTTATTGTTTTTGGTTGTGAATCAAACCATATTAGACAAAAATCCAAAAAAAAAAAATTGGACCCCAAGTACTTACACACAGAATTTTCGAGTCTTAGTAGATTCTGGTTGAAATGGGCTTACAACAGAACTATTTCGTTAAATGAATTTTTACATTGATTTTATTGTTTTTGGTTGTGAATCAAACCGTATTAAACTAAAACCAAAAAAAAAATCGGACCCCAAGTACTTACACCCAAAATTTTCGAGTCCTAGTAGATTCTGGTTGAAATGGGCTTACAACAAAACTATTTCGTTAAATGAATTTTTACATTGATTTTATTGTTTTTGGTTGTGAATCAAACCATATTAGACAAAAACCCAAAAAAAAAATCGGACCCCAAGTACTTACGCCCAAAATTTTCGAGTCCTAGTAGATTCTGGTTGAAATGGGCTTACAACAAAACTATTTCGTTAAATGAATTTTTACATTAATTTTATTGTTTTTGGTTGTGAATCAAACCATACTAGACAAAAATCCAAAAAAAAAATCGGACCCCAAGTACTTACACCCAAAATTTTCGAGTCCTAGTAGATTCTGGTTCAAATGGGCTTACAACAAAACTATTTCGTTAAATGAATTTTTACATTGTTTTTATTGTTTTTGGTTGTGAATCAAACCATATTAGACAAAAATCCTAAAAACAAATCGGACCCCAAGTACTTACACCCAAAATTTTCAAGTCCTAGTAGATTCTGGTTGAAATGGGCTTACAACAAAACTATTTCGTGTAATGAATTTTTACATCGATTTTATGGTTTTGGGTTGTGAATCAAACCATATTAGACAAAAATCCAAAAAAAAAAATCGGACCCCAAGTACTTACACCCAAAATTTTCGAGTCCTAGTAGATTCTGGTTGAAATGGGCTTACAACAAAACTATTTCGTTAAATGAATTATTGTTTTTGGCTGTGAATCAAACCATATTACAAAAAAATCCAAAAAAAAATCGGACCCCAAGTACTTACATCCAAAATTTCCGAGTCCTAGTAGATTCTGGTTGAAATAGGCTTACAACAAAACTATTTCTTAAATAAATTTTAACATTGATTTTATTGTTTTTGGTTGTGAATCAAACCATATTAGACAAAAATCCAAAAAAAAAAAATCGGACCCCAAGTACTTACGCCCAAAATTTTCGAGTAATAGTAGATTCTGGTTCAAATGGGCTTACAACAAAACTATTTCGTTAAATGAATTTTTACATTGATTTTATTGTTTTTGGTTGTGAATCAAACCATATTAGACAAAAATCCAAAAAATAAAAAAAATCGGACCCCAAGTGCTTACACCGAAAATTTTCGAGTAGTAGGAGATTCTGGTTGAAATGGGCTTACAACAAAACTATTTCGTTAAATGAATTTTTACATTGATTTTATTGTTTTTGGTTGTGAATCAAACCATATTAGACAAAAATCCAAAAAAAAAAATCGCACCCCAAGTACTTACACCCAAAATTTTCGAGTACTAGTAGATTCTGGTTGAAATGGGCTTACAACAACTATTTCGTTAAATGAATTTTTACACTGATTTTATTGTTTTTGGTTGTGAATCAAACCATATTAGACAAAAATCCAAAAAAAAAATGTGGACCTCAAGTACTTACACCCAAAATTTTCGAGTCCTAGTAGATTCTGGTTGAAATGGGCTTACAACAAAACTATTTCGTTAAATGAATTTTTAAATAGATTTTATTGTTTTTGGTTGTGAATCAAACCATATTAGTATAATATCAAAAAAAAAAAAATCTGACCCCAAGTACTTACACCCAAAATTTTCGAGTCCCAGTAGATTCTGGTTGAAATGGGCTTACAACAAAAGTATTTCGTTAAATGAATTTTTATTTGATTTTATTGTTTTTGGTTGCGAATCAAACCATATTAGACAAAAATCCAAAAAAAAAATCGGACCCCAAGTACTTACACCCAAAATTTTCGAGTCCTAGTAGATTCTGGTTGAAATGGGCTTACAACAAAACTATTTCGTTAAATGAATTTTTACATTGATTTTATTGGTTTTGGTTGTGAATCAAAGCATATTAGACAAAAATCCAAAAAAAAATCGGACCCCAAGTACTTACACCCAAAATTTTCGAGTCCTAGTAGATTCTGGTTGAAATGGGCTTACAACAAAACTCTTTCGTTAAATGAATTTTTACATTGATTTTATTGTTTTTGGTTGTGAATCAAACCATATAAGACAAAAATCCAAAAAAAAAATCGGATCCCAAGTACTTACACCCAAAATTTTCGAGTCCTAGTAGATTCTGGTTGAAATGGGCTTAGAACAAAACTATTTCGTTAAATGAATTTTTACATTGATTTTATTGTTTTTGGTTGTGAATCAAACCATATTAGACAAAAATCCAAAAAAAAAATCGGACCCCAAGTACTTAGACCCAAAATTTTCAAGTCCTAGTAGATTCTGGTTGAAATGGGCTTACAACAAAACGATTTCGTTAAATGAATTTTTACATTGATTTTATTGTTTTTGGTTGTGATTCAAACCATATTAGACAAAAATCCAAAAAATAAAAAAAATCGGACCCCAAGTGCTTACACCCAAAATTTTT